>PVKS010025012.1:0-30367 GCA_004027875.1 Aplodontia rufa | reverse complement strand
GGGACTTAGAATCAGCACATTACAGTGACATAGCAATATCGATGTTCATAGCAGCACAATTTACTATTGCTAGGCTATGGAAACAACCCCGGTGTCCCTCACAGGAAGAATGGATCCAAAAACTGTGGTACATTTATACCATGGAATATTACACAGCAATTAGAAACAATGACATTGCAGCCTTCGAGGGTAAATGGATGGTTGTGGAAGAGATCATGATGAGTAAAATCAGCTTAACCCAGAGATCTAAGGGTCGATTGTCTCCACTATCTGTGGAGGTGGGGACTAGACCCTGGACAATGAGAAAGTTGTTCTAGAAACATGAGTTAAATTCAGATAAGATGTAATGCTTTACAATCTAATACAATTTTTAGAGTTATAATGGGAAGGGGAAGGGAGGGATAAGGGAGGGTAATTGGGGGGGGGCACTCCTGGGGATAATTGCAATGTCCAGAATATATACACATCTTATACACATTTTATATTGTTTTGTTAAAATCTTGTAAGGTTGCTCAAAAATAAAAAAAAAAAAGAAAAAAAAAGTAAAATGAATTTAGTTAAGAGACTCATCTTCCTTCTATTATCTATAATACTTAAAATGGTGGTTTTTTTATATACATAAAGGTGAGATTTATTCATATATGTACATAACATAATTTAGTCACATGAATAGAAGGAAGACCAGAAGAGTAGAGGAAAGGGAACAGGAGGAGAGAGAAGGGGAGGCAAAGGGAAGTACTGGGGACTGAAATGGAGCAAACTGTACTCCATGCATGTACACTTCTGTCAAAATGAACTTCAATACTATGTATAACTATAAAGCACTAATAAAAACATTAAACAGAGAAGAGACTCAAAAAATTCCATGTAACAGTATGTGGAAAAGAAGAAAACTACATGATATAAATTTTAACACCATTTTTATGTTTATGTCATTGTTCACTATTATTAATCTAAATAAAATGTATGCAATCATTTATTCACTACTTTCAAAAAAATAAAAATCGTATGACCCTTTCAATTGTTGTGTTAGAATTCAACTTAGACTTTATAGTTTCTCAAAAAAGAGAGCCATTATGAGCTACTGGAGCAATTTTTAAGGTATTGTAGGTGGTTGAACTTAGAAGTACACAAGTTCCTTACAGAATATCAACTTCTTATTTCAATACCTATCTAAATATATTTTCATGTACAACTAATATCTAATACCTGATACTTCACTACAGAATGTTAAAACAATTGGTTTTCCTCCCAAAAGAATCAGAAGGCATTGATTAATTGCCATTCAAGAACAACTTTATTGGAGAATGGGAAACATGTGCAATATTCTTATTGTTATTATGAATCATGAAAATCTTAAAATACTGACTATTTTGATGCTTTTGTACTATACAAGTTTTGAAAGCTGTTTTTTATTTTATTCAGAAAATGTGTTGTCATACAATCATAAATGCATGTATAATAACAATATGATATGACCTTGATCCTCATCCAGAATCAGCCACAACCCAGTCTCTTGACTTTTCTATATTTCCCCATAACATCATATATATAAAATTTATATTATATGTTGTTATATATAATTTATACTGTAATATGTTGTAATATTTATGTGTAAACAGTGCATTTACTAGAATTTAATATTGCATAAGTATCATTTGGCTTTCCCTTCTTGGGAGAGTAAAGACTAAGCTATATTGTTAATTCCCCCCAACCTCCCCCCCTCCACCCTCACCGTCATCTCTCCCTTTCCCTTCCTTTCCTCCTCTTCCCTCCACCCCGCTGCTTATCTATGGTTTCCCTAGACTGTATATTGCTTTGACTTTGTTGAGTCTAGTACATAAGCTTGACCTTTCACCCAATCCTGGGTTTTACTCTATCCTCCACAAATGAGGAAAAACAATTTATATCTGCAATTATATCAGTAATATATCAGTCACTGTTCAAAACTTCAGAAAGCATGCAGAAGCTGCACCACGTACATTACAGTTGGTGCTTATTCCCCTAAAATCCTCAGTCACTAACTCATTACTTTCACTGAATCTTTTCAATATACAATATAAATTCTATTAATTTAATCAAATTATATTTTCAATTGTATTACATTTCAGAATGGCCCAGGTCTAATAGTTGAGGGAAAAAAAAGTAAACTGAAAAAAATATACTCAAGAATGAATCAAGACTATAAAGAAAATAATTACATTCTTTCAGAGGAAGTTTTTATGTATTCCAAAAGAGATATTTTACAAAATGGGACTACTCTATCTGCATGAAAGTTAGTAATAACTAACTTCAAGGCTTTGAACTAAATCTAATGAACAAGATAATTATTATAATATTTTTGAAATATAAGAAGTATAGTATCTGTGAAACTACTCATGATACTGTTCCTGAAAACACAACTTTCCATGATTAATTAAGATATTTTGTTGAGACTCAATCATACTTTTTCTGTCTGTCTATTAATCCATTTATAGTTGGTTGATCAGTAAAATTATATATATTTATGGTGTACATGATATTTTTATATATGTCTACTCTATGGAATAGCTGAATCAAGATATTTAATATATGCATTACATCATGTACTTTATTGTTTGAACATTTAAAATCTACTTTCAAAGCAATTTTGAGTATACAGTATATTGCTATCAATTATAGTCACCATGTTGTACATAAGACCTCATGAATTTATTCTTCCTGCCTAACTGAAACTTCATATCCATTAACCAACATCTCCCCAATATCCTACTCCACAGCCTCTAATCATCATCTTATTATTTTTCTAAGAGTCTCACTTTTTTAGATTCCTCATATAAGTGAGATCACACAGCATTTTTATTTCTGAGCTAGCTTTATTTCACTTAATAAAATGCTCTTTAAGTTCATACATGTTTTCAGCAATGCCCGTGTTTTCTTCTTAAGGTAAATGGAATTTCATTGAATATATACCACCCATTTTTATCTATTGATGTGTTCTTAGATTGACTCTATATCTTGGTTATTGTTTGTTACAGACTGGTTAGTTATTTGGAGGCAGTATAAATTTGGCTGTTTTTTAATTTCATACAATTTTTTAAAGATTTCCTTCTGTTTGTGGAAAATTACATGAAAATTTTGATGGGCATTATGTTGAAAGTTCATGTCATTTTGTGTAATATGTACATTTAAGCAATACTAATTCTTCCATCCAAGGTCATGAGATATGCTTCCATTTATGTGTATCTCCTTCAATTTATTTTCATCAATGTTTTATGATTTTCAATGTACAGAAAAATAATAATTTTTCACCAAGAAAGGGAATAATTTTTATTATGGCAGATATCTTTCAAATATGGCCCTATATGCTGTAATTTTCAGCTAAAGTATCTGCTACAAGAAACACAACTCTGAACTTGTTTTACAGAATATACATATATATGCATATATATATATATATATATATAATACATGTTTATAAAACCTGTTCATTACAACAATATTTATGATAACAAATAAATAAAGTCATCAAAACATCCATCAAAGTATTAAGGCTGCACATATTCTAATACACACTTACAATGAAATATTTTGAATACAGCAATAATTTTCAAGCTATTTATAAACCAAGATTGAACATTTGAAATATGAAGGAAATGAAAAAGACAAAAAAGAAGCAAAAGAAGCAAGATATTCTTAAAAATGAAAAAGATGCATGTTTATGTGTGCACATATACTACTTATGTGTGTATGCTTCCTAGGGGGATCATTACTTAGTGACTAAAGACCAGGAACCAGAACATGACTATATATTCTCATATACCCTTACTGTTTTAAAGGTTTGATTCATAGAAATTAAATAGAATAGTAAAATAGTATGGATTGGCTTACATGTTTCTTGATTTCGTATGACTAGTAACAAGCCAAAATACAATTTGCATAGAAATTTTGTGTTCTGGAACTTTCTCACATAAGTAAAATGTGTCATGAACAAAATTTAGGATAACACCATATAAAAATTAATAATAATAGAAAAGTTTTACTCAACAAAAAGATAAAATGTATTTTCTTGTTAGCAAATAATTTAACTATTGAATATTAGAAATCAAGGAAGATAATGTATCATTTCAAACATTTGACTAATATGCTATTATTTAAAAAATTACAAATACTACTTAAGAATATTTTGCTTGTGTCTGCAGTGTTAAAGATAGGACTCAGAGTCTCACATGTTAGTCAAACACCCTGCCACAAATATACATCTCCAGCAGAGTCATAACAATATATAGATACTTATTAGGTAATTTTATGTCTGTTGAAAATGAACTTCAGATATAATGAATTTAATTAAGCTACTTTTACTGATTTCTCTGTCTACAAAAATGATTTATATCATTCGTAAATTTTCAATAAGCAAAAATATATAGAGGATAATAAAAATACCTATTATCTTTGTAAGATAATTTGCCAATTACTTAATATCTTTCTTTGCATGAAAACACACATATGCATGTAAACATTTATGCAATTTTATTTACAATGTGATAGTTATGTAAACATATGGCATCTTTTTACCTCTCACTATAATGTGAAAATTGTTCATTGCTAATAAATTCAGATATGTAATTTTTTATGAATTCCTTGTTTTTTATTATTTAATGTTTGCATATATAATGATCCATTTAAGCTGGCTTCAACTGTTGAACTCATAGGTCTTTTCATATATTTTCACTAATATGAACACTGTGAAAAGAAATATCCTGTTATAATTTTGCCTTCTTTTCTGATAACCATATTATACACAAACATAAAACAGAGTATAATAAATTTTAATTCCTACTATTATCATAGGATAAGCTTCAAATGAAGCTTTAATAGACTATATTTTAATTTTGAGACTACTAAGTCTTTGATAATTTTTTGTTATCAATTTCTAATTTTATTAAAGGATCATAACAATTTTTTTAGTCAAAAAACAGTGGCTTTTGGAAATTTTTCACAGTATTAGACATATGAATGTATTTTAATGGTATTATACAAAGTTAAATGCATTTATATTTAAAAGAACCTGTAATTATTCAGATCCTCTATTCTCTTGTTCATTTAGTGCATTGCTGTTTAATATAAATATTAAAATACTAAATGCATAGAAAAATGCTTTTAATATATTTTAAAGGGAAGAAACTACATGTAAATTGTAGTACATAGTATATAAAAGTATGAACGCAAATTTGCAAGGTACTTGTATTGTATGATCCCATTTTTGTATCTGTATCTAAAATTGAATCAGATAGCAAATTCCTCTGTAGAAAGACTACCTGGGATCTCTACAAAACCTCACAATTCCCTTGTTTCTGAGTATCTAACAATTTAGCAGAGCACGGATGAGCCCATACATGCAAGGGAACTTTCTGAGGGTGGGAGAAGAGCTATTGAGAAAGGATAGTAGAAATCAGAGTAGTGGGGACCTTTTGGAGGGTATTTATTTTAAGAGGCCATGAATAAGCATTTGACAAGCTGATAAAACTTTAATTCTTGGTAATATTGGCAGTTGTCTGAGTGTAGTCACTGTGCTAATTCTTGAAACTTATGGTTAATGATACTTGTATCTCTGTGTGCCTGTAGTATATAATTCAATACAACAAACTGGGAAAACTAAAGAAGGCACCCTGCCCATATACACATGATGAGAAAAACAAGAAAGAAACCTGTAACACCAAGATAACTGAGGTTATAACATGTTTGGGAAAGCATGCGTACTTCTGAGCCAGCTGAGTTCAAAGGTATTCCTGGAGATAGGAGAGAGGTGGGAAAGCCCCCATACTGACTATGGGGGGAAAAAAAGAAAAGAAAGAAAGAATATTCTAGCAACGGGAATAAAATGGAAAGACTTCTAAATTTTTCATAGGTCTTTTATTTGCATAATGCAGAAGACATTGAGTAGACACCTTTTGATTTTTGAATTTGCTTAAAAATTTGTCAACCTGCAGACATAAAATTTATTCCTAGGCTACACATATTGAGAGAATCCATGACAATAAATTTAGTGACATTTCCTTAAATTTTTTATATTGCCAATTATATTTTTTATTTTTGTGTCATTTTTCCATACTATGCATCATTCATGTCTTTCTATACTTTCATATTTCAGGTAGCAAATGAAATGCCATACTTCATATCATTACTCTCTAAGAGTCAGGGTTATTTAAAATTGGTCAGTATAATTGGCCAGGTTAAGAAGGATGACGGTTATCATTTGACAGGCCAGAATTTAGGGGGAGAAATTGGTTTTAAACAACTAACAGAATTAACATTTGGACCATTCCACAAGCACTTGAGGACTTGTCTAGCAGCAGTTCTATTTGCATTTCACTTGCTCAACTCATTATATTTCCTTGCACGAAGTGAATTGAAGTCTTGGAACTGACTAATAACTCTGTTGTGTTTCTAAGGTTCTTGTGCTAATGCTTAACCATGAAGTATTAGTGTTCCATGTTTGTTTTTTTCTATCTACAGAATGTGCCAAATGAGTCTACTGCTAACTTTTCCTCTATGAAAGAGGAAGTTTTGAGTCATTTTCCTTTAACAATTAAAAACTGTAATTGTTTTTCTTTGCCTTCAAGCAGAACATTTATCCATATCAATGAAAATGACTTTCAATTGATTGATGTAATTAATTTCTCAAAAAAATTGCCTGCCAGTTTTTACCAATATTATTATTGTAAAATACTATCCATGAGTTGCTATTAAATAATTGATTTACATTTAATTATATATTTATCACCCACTGCCACCACCAAAATCTCTCTCTCTCTCACAAACATACATATACACATACAGGTGCAATTTATAATTGCTTCGGTATAATTATGCATGGGAATGTTCTAAAATATTTTCCATCAGCATGAAATAGTTCTTTTTATAGTGTATAATGATAAGTGTTTGGAGAGTGAATTTACCCACTATTATATCTAGATGACTATATAAAATTCCTTTTTTTTTAAATGAGAGGGACAGTGAGAGAGAGAGAGAGAGAGAAAGTGAGAAACAATTTTATTTAGTTTTTTCATGTGGCCTTCATTGCTCCAAAACTTCACTGTGTACATGGTGCTGGGGTTTGAGCTTGGGTACTCGCACATGCAAGGCAAGTGCCACAACTGCTAAGCCATCGCTCTAGCCATGAATGACTATATAAAATTCTTAATGACAAAGTAGTATTTTGATATTTTATATACATAATAAACATTAAAGCAAAAGGAACTGAATTTTTATGTAGAGCTTATGATTAGCATTTTTCAATGTTTTTGTGTCATATACTAACTTAGAGTGGTGCTTATAGGAATTTTTATATTGAGAGAGAGTAGCCTCAAAATTGACAAAGGTGTTACTGGAGTGATACCCTGTGTGTCCTTCAATGATCATCTGAGTCACTGCTGTAAACAAAGTTGTGTTTTTCAAAATCAGTGACATTTCTCCTTCCAAAAGGCATTTTCCAGGAATTTTTTCCCCAGTGATAAAATATTCAATGTTTCACTGAAAAAAAAAGGTGAAACCAGTTCCATTTTCTGCCCAATTTTCTGCTCCATTTTTTTTCTATTAATGATGATGGAATTCTCTGAATACCTCTTCTTCAGCACTTCTTTACAAAATAAGGGATGTGTTTCCTCCTAGCTTTATAAATTGTGTTTTATTGCTTGTTTCAGTTCATGTTGAAAGAAGATAACTACTGTGACATTGTCCTAGTCTTGTAAGTACAATATACAGAAAATTTTTGAAATTGAATTGACTAGATCTTACATTCTAAAATATTAAATAATCAAGCATTTAAAGATATTTCTGATATAACATCATTGTATGTTTTTGGAAATGGAATAAGAGCACTGTTGGGCATAAGCTATCTGTTTTATACAGCCATATCTATTTAGTGGGATAAACCATACTTTACTTCCAAAGACAGGGTTAATCTTATCAGAAAACCATTAATAACAGTCACAAAGTCCATAAACATATTTTGTAATAATATTTCTGTACTCTTTCCCTGTAATGCTTTTAGTACCATAAGCTCAGAGAGATATTAGGGTATTGTGTGATCTTTGGCATCTCTCTTTTTATGCGTAGCACCATGCCTCACTGTTCTCCTTCCTAGAATCCTGGTTTGATGGATTTTAATCTAGTTAATTCTCTCAAAAGTTCTCTGGTGAATTTTTCCTTCAGTTCTTTACTAAGTATCTTTCTGCATGTGTTGTGTTGTGTGTGTGTGTGTGTGTGTGTGTGTGTGTCCATACTCAGGAAAAATTCTAAGTAATACAGAACAAAAACATCCTTCTCTACTAAATGAGTCAGAAAAAGAATAATGTAGGGGTGAATGAGAAAGTGGGAGAGCACACGGAAATGCCTGATTTAATGATAATTCCTGGTAGCCTCTAAATCTCAACCACCACTGCACCCAGAGAGCTGCTCAGAAAGACCACTTTTGCCGTGGTCTCTTCCTTTTTGTTTGATACTGCTCAGCCACTTTCTCTGAATTATTGTTTAGTTCTATACACCAAAAAACAGTATCTAAGATTGAGCCGTTTATCTTTATATTAAGACAAGCAGAATAAACAGTAAAAGCTGGAAGATGACTTTAACAGAGCTAGGTGGTAACAATTTTGGGGCAGATTATATTTCTAGTTTATACAACATAAATGTCTGTGTGTTCATATTTGTCTTTACATTTACCACTTGGTTACCTGAATTTTAGTTGATGGGATCAAGAAACACAAGAGGACTCTGGGCAAGATGGGTCCAAAATAAAGACAATATCCTCCAGAGATAAAATTCTTATATGGAGCTTTAAAATGTACTTTGCATTTGCTACTCTTTTCCACTCAAAGATTTTCATGTAGTATGTTGATATTTGCTTGTCAAAAAAGTCACTTTTCCTTTTGTCCACTGAACTTTTAGACCAACTTTTAGTTGGCAAGACAACTGCTTTTGTCCTGGAAAACAAAATTTTTCTGTGGAAACTTCTTACTCCGTAGATTTTTATAATTCTGGCAACAAGGAATAGCATCCAAATAAGAATAAAAGTTAAAACACTGTTCAGCACTCAGAGGAGGAGCTTAAAGTACTGATTTAGACACACAGCCTCGCTCACTCCTCCAGGTTTTAGCTGTAGGAACTTGAACAAATTACTTATCATCTGTTTCACACACTCATCTATAAAATGATCTCTTTATGAACACTTGTAGAAAATTAAGGAAGTGTCATTTATTATGTATAAAGTGCTTTGAAGAGCACAGGTCAATATTACATGTGTGTGAGTGTGTATGGGTGTATGTGTGTGTTAAGTAAATCTTTCATTTCACAAATCATTGCTGTTCTAGACCCACTGGCTTAGGAAGTGTTTTGTCAGCTATTTTTGTTGCTGTGACTAAAAAGACCTGAAAAGAATAATTTTAGGAGAAAAAGTTTCAGAGGTCTTGGTCCGCAGAAGGCTGGCTTCATTCTTCCAACTTGAAGTGAGGTTGAATATCATAATTGAGGACTTGGCTGAAGGAAACAGAGAGAGACTCCACTCCAGATAAAAAAATATATATACCTCAAAGGTACAGCCCCATGGTCCACCTTCTCCAACACCCTACCAGCCTACAGTTGCCAGTTGCTCCCTATCAGGGAATTAACTCACTGATCGCGTAGGGGTTCTTATAACTCAATTGTTTCACCTCAGCCTTGTCATTGTCACACATGAGCTTTTGGGGAACAGTTTTCATCCAAACCATAACAGAATGGTTGCTCTACACGGGGGAAATATGGCACTCAAGCAGCTTCATCTGCATGTCAGTGTATTAATCTTAGAATGCATTATAACCTAGACTCATATTTCAATTTATTTTAGAGCAAATTGAAATTTAAGCGTGATACATTCATAGTAAATGTTTTAACATGAAAATGATAGTAAGTAGAGGAGCTCCAGATCTTTTTGAAAAAAAGAATTCCATACTGAAATTATATAACTCCTGTCTAAATGCTCATTAACAGTAAAAGCAGTAAACTTATTCTTTCTGGTTTTTCAGTACTTCAATGCCTCTTCATATACAGTAAAGGTTTTATTAGATGACGATTGCAGTTACCCTTCCTTAAAAACTTGAGTCTCTGACATAAGTGTATGCAGACTGATATTTTCTAAACTGTGACTATTATAAAGAACATTTTGATAATTATATTTTTAACCACAGGGTTATATGATAAGATATGTTTGTCTCAGTAGTATAGCATAATCTGTATAACTTTTTGTAATATATATTAAAAATTGTGCAATTTAATGTGCTTCGTTGTGACATTTCTGAATATGAATATATTGAGCATTCATCATGTGTCCCTGCTTCTACCCTGCTGGTATTCTCCCCCTCCCACACCAGTCACCCTGCCAGTCTCTAATAGTCTCTCTTGTACTTGAGGTCAAAATACTTTTTGTTTGTTTTTAGTTTCCACATGAGAGAAAACATGTAATATATGTCTTTCTCTTTCTGATTTATTTGGCTTAGCATGATGATCTGTAATTCCATGTCTATTTTCTTGCAAATAATGGCTTTTGATTCTTCTCTGTGGCTGAATAATGTATCACTGGCTTCATACACTGTATTTTCTATAACCATTCAACTGTTGTTGGGCTCCTTGATGATTCTATGTCTTGACTACTGTGAACAATGCTGCAGTAAAGTTGGTTTGCAGGTGTCTCTTCGGTATGTTTACTGCATTTCCATCAGATATACAGAGAGAGGTGGTATGGTTGAATCATATGTTAGTTCCAGTTTTAGTTTCTAGATGAAACTCAAAAGTGTTTTCTAAAGTGATAGCACAAATTAATATTTCTACCAACAGTGTATGAAGAGTCCCCTTTTTCTACAACCTTCCCAGTGTTTGTTATTTTTTTAATAAAAATGATTTAATGGGGTAAAACATGATGTCAATGTATTTTGGATTCACATTTACCTTACAAATTACGGTGCTGCTGAGAATTTTTTCACATATTCTCAATTTGTACATCTTCTTTTGGGAAAAGTCTATTTATCATTTGCCCTTCATTTCTTATCTTTCTTTTTTTTTTGTTAAATTATCAATTAACATATTGTGTTAAATTATTTCTCATTAAAACTATAAAGAAATTTGGATAGAAAAATAGAGGATGCTGAGAGTGGAGATAATTCTATTTTCTATGTCATTTTCTGAGTTAAAATTATATATTTATTGCCTAATATTCACTCTTTATAACAAGTAAATGAAATATATGCATGGTATGTCTGAAGCTTAGCAATCTGGAATGTTTACATTCCATTCATTTTCACCGAATTACAGGAGAAAAAGCAAAACAGCAACAATAAAAAGATAAATATATTCAACTTCAACAGAAAAAAAATGGTGCTCATCAATTTCTAAAAACTCTTTGCCCTTTTCTACCTTTTTATCTTCCATTAGTCCTTTCCTTTAACAATACAAGTTTATTAGACCTCTTTTATAGAACATTGCCCATTCCTAAATACATTTTAAAATGACCACCAAATAAATATACATATTGTATTTTGAAAATGTTATAAAATTATAAAATACGTGTAATATGTGACACTATTATTACAATTGTGAATATTTTCTTCATTCTTATTCTCATTCCATTACTATTAAACACGATCTCACTTTAAAATTAAAACATCATATAAAACTATTAATTTAATGATTGCTTTGAAATAAAATTATAATTTTTATTGTTAATTAACACAGAATGTGCTTCTGCTGTGTTTCCTCAACTGTAGAGTAGGGAAGGAAAAAAGTGCCTGATCATGACATCATATGCACAAAAGAGCAGATCATGCTTTTTTCATACATAATGCATGTTTAATATATCTCTCTATTATTTGAAGCATAGTGTTTTGGTATATTATTTCATTTGAATTATGTTTTACTAACTAGCACACAACAAACAAACTATCCAAAATAAAAGAAGTTAATAGTAATATTAAGCAATAATGAATTTTTAATTGAGACTCTTTGCATTAGCCTAATATTCTTTATTACATCTTTTTATATTTTAATGTCTTTGTTTTACTAGATAGAAAAACTGGTTAAAAATAGGGATTCAGGACCTGTGTATTGCTGTTAAAAACTATTTGCTGGAGTGGTGGCTCAGCGGTTACGGTGCTTGCCCGGCATACGCGTGTGCACGGGTTCAAATCCCAGCACCCATGTACACTACTAAGTGTCACAGCAACGAAAGCCATATGAAAAACTAAATAAAAATTAGTTATCTCTGTCTCTCTTTCTCTCGTTAAAAAAAAAACAAAAAAACACAACTATCTGCTAGATTCATAAACCATCCACACATCAGTTCCCTCAACAATTAGTGTTGTTAAAGAAATTAAAAGAGCTAACATTTGCAAAGCATAGAGGATGTAGTAGATACTTTAAAAGTGTGCTTTATATAAAGGTAAATAAAAGGTGTAGATATGCAATTGATATATAAAGACATGTAATCTATTTTTCCACTTAGCTATATTATCTAAGTGATAAGTTCTTTCTGATTCTAATGTTCCTCTGTCTTAAGACTTCGAAATACATTACATGAGGACTACTATGTTGTACGGTAGATAATTTGGATGTTACCTTGAAATGTAGACAGCAAAAGAATTTGGTTGACTAATTAAATATTTATTTAGAGACATCAGATAAAGATTTAAAAAAAATCGGTAGCCCATGAATTGGAGACAAATGTAGACTTAGTGATCATAGTGTTTAGAATCATTTTTCTTGTAGTAAGTTAAAGGTTCCAGAGCTTTTCATTGAAAGTCTGAGATAAAGGTTAGAAGGAAATTTTGGCTGCCTCAAACAGATAGAACAATAGTGATTAAATTCCAAGACCCAACAAAATCTGTTCCTTTGTGTTGAGATCCAAAACAGACCCTCCTCATTACAAGGGTAACCTGGAAAGATGTTTCCTGCAGAACTGCCGAATTCCAATTATACCATTCCTTAAGTTATGTTTTTCTTCTCTGGAGGAAAAAACAGACATTATTTTTTCTAAATTTATTTCTTATGCACATGAAAATACAACATATTTCACAAAATTAAATACATCCAGCCTCAAAAAATAAGAAAACACAGAAATAAAATCAGAAAAAAAAAACTAGACAATTAAAGCAAACCCACTGGAAAACTATCAAATACAGGATTTATTGTTGAAATATTTAGATATAGAAGATGTTAAAATGATTTTCTTAGGGTCTTATAATTATTTCAGTTTTTGTGTCTCTATTTTTCTTTCATCATTTTAAAAATTTTAATGACAGAGGACCTTTCTTGAATTATAGTTTTAGATTCATTTTTATAGTTCTATGATTCATAGAAATATACACATATATGTCTATACATACATATATATGTCACAAGGAGTCTCTTCAAATTTTAAATCTCTTGGTTCATTGCTCTTTTATTTTTAAAGAGAGAGGACAGTGAGAGAAAGAAAAGAGAGAATCAAATTTATTTAGTTTTTCATATGGCTTTCATTGATCAAACACTTGGTTGTGTCAGTGGTGCTGGGGTTCAAATCTACATCCACGTATGTGCCAGACAAGTGGGTTAATCATGGAGCCAGTGCTCCAGCCCCTAATTTTTTTTTAATCTGAAAAGCAAGAAGAAGGGAAACCTTTTGAATCAAAAGAGCAATCAAGGGGCTGGAGCAGTGGCTCTACGTTTAAGGCATCTGCCTGGAATGTACTAGGACATAGGTTTGAACCCCAGAACCTGGTACACAAAGAAGTGTTGGAGCAATGAAAGCCACATCAAAAAATAATAAATAAAACGGATTCTCTCTTTCTCTCTCTCTGTCTTCTCTCTTTAAAAAAAATAATAATTTTAGACAATTACCACTTCTTTTAATCAAGTGATTGCACTTCTAATCAAGTGCAATTTGTTCTTATATAAAATAACCAACTTTGCTGAAATTTAAGAAAAAAATGAAACATTGTTGAGTATTTAGAGTGGAGGAGGAAGTAAAGTTACTTAAAGTAAAAATAAAGGAAATGAGATTTTTACAGAACTTTGGGATAATAATAATTTCTATAAGAAATCGAAGGTGTAACATAACTAAGAAATACAAAAGGAACGAATATGAATTAAAATTTTTTATCAACATAGGTGACCCCCAAGGGCAAATGTCTCATAAACATGCAGTGCCTTATAAAATATTGATTCAATGTCCTCCTTGAGGACTGTAGAGAACAAACAACATTGTCAAAACTGTTAGAATAGCAACAATACAAGGGTTAATGGTGAGCATTAAATGTAGATTTACATATAGAACTAAGGTAAGGTAGCATTCAAGTTAGAAAGAATAGTATGTGATGAATATATTTCCTACTTAAATGCATTTCAACTATCAATAATTCAGAGGTATCTGTAAACGGATTGTGACAAATGGAAAGTTACAAAAAATGAGGTCAAAATTTGGCAACGATGCAGAAAGGACAATCATTTTGCTCTTAATTTTACATGTATCAATTGAACAGAAATAATAAATATTATCATTAGATACAGCAGAAGAGCTATCAGAGGACAAAAGAGGTCATTAGCTAATCCGATGTTCGTAAAACAAAGTCTAAAAATAAGATCTGTTACAGAGGGAATAGGGTTTACATATAGGTAATATCAATTGTCAACATTAGAATAAAATTATAAAGGCTCATAAGAACAAAAAGTTTTAAACACAAAAAAGAGGCGAGCACAAATATATTTTACTATGTAGTGAAATATCTGTGATATTTTAAAATACAGAATAAACTATAAGGTTAATAAAATAATTATTTCCTACTAAAGAAGAAAGGAAATTGGTAATTTAAGGATTAGATTTCCTTGGGTATCTTTTATTTTTTAATTTTACTTTCAAATTGAAAAAATATTTTCTGTAATTATAAAAATTAAATGAAAATATATCTAAAACTCAGATGTGAAATAAGACATATAAGACTATATATCCAGTTAGTTTCATTAGCATAGAGTGAAGACTTATTCAAATTGACCTTGAAACATTAAATTGGGTTTTACATACTTTGAAAAAATGACTTAAGAAAAAAAGAGTCATCAAAACAGTTAAAACTGTTTTCAGTAGTAATAATTTAGTTTTCTGAGACGAAGAGAATGATTATCTGGTGTACGTTGAAAAATAATTAAATTAGTATCATTGGAACAATTGAAAATGACTTTTCATCAAGAGACACTAACTGTATCATCTATGTAGCTATTCATAAAGCATAACTGAGTCCTGTGTTATGTGTCATTGTTCCTATTTCTTTACATTGAAAATAGCTAGATACAATGACAAACTCAATAACAACAAGATTCACTGATAATCCAGTATGGCTTCTAAAACCATATTATTCTCTCTTAAATAAAAGCGGGGTTTCTTGATGTAATCACTGATTACAGGTCTTGGTCAGAGGATGTACAAGATGAGCTTATATAGAAAATAAGGACAGTTATTAGTGGGGTCATGTCAAATACTAAAAACTTTGTAGTGTCAAAGGCTTACATTAGAAAATAATAGGGTACTCAAATTAGTAATCTAAAAGTCCACCATAAGAAAAGAGAATTAAATCAACTTATAACCTAAATCAAACACAAGGGATATATTATTAAAAATAAGAACAGAAATTGATAAAATAACAACAAAAATGAAGGATAGTTAGTAAAAGCAAAATCCTTTTCTTGTAAAAGAAATCAATATAATTTACAAACTTATAATCATACTGATTGAAGAAGACATAGATTTACCCATATCAGACATGGAAAAGAGGATATCATTAAAGATCAGATGATGGGATTATTCTATATGAAACTAGAATTTTATATGTATATGTAGAATTTTAGATGTATGACTCAATAAATTTATTAAAATTCATGAAACTGCACATCACAAAGAGTATACCTTGGCATGTGAATTAAAAAGAAAAATCTAGAATGTGTGGACAAAATCCAAATGAAACATATATGTGAAAAAATAGAATTAAATTGTATTACAAATGAAATTTACACTGGGCTGGAGTGGTGGCTCAGCGGTTTTGGCGGTCACCTGGCAAGCATGAGGACCCGGGTTAAAACCCCAGCACCACATAAAAAACTAAGTGTTGGAGCAACTGAGGCCATGTGAAAAACTGAATAAAGTTGCTTCTCTCTTTAAAACAAAAAAAGAAAAGAAATTTACACACCACACTTAAGGGAAAGAAAAGGAGATACTCACTCAAGTTCCTTTGAAAGTAATGTATTGAGTTAATATAGTGATACTAAAGGACAGAAATAACTATGCATATACTCTAGCTGCCAAGTCTGTTTTGAAAGACTTTGGAGTATAAATGCATGGTAATATATAGACATCGTACTGAGACCTCAAAAGCATTTGCTGCAATGTTTTTGTTTAAGAAGGTGAAACCAGCAATTATTCAGATAAAAGTGAAAAGAGGGGATTTCAGATGGAAATACATAGTAAAGATACATTTGAGGGTGCTATTTCAATATAGAGAACCATGATCCCAGAAAGAAGGTAGGAAATATGGGAAATAATAAGGAATAACAAAAATGGTGCCTGCTTGGGTGATTTTAAGTGAGATTTGACTCTTATTATAAAGTAGTAAAGAAAACTTAAGAGATCCCACTTCCTTACATCTTCCAGGAATCTAAAAATTGAGGTTAAATGACCAGTCAATTAGAGCTTCACAAGTCAGTGTTCATACGATGTCTAGGGTAATCACTTAAAGAATATCAACCTAATACTTAATCAACAAGCCAATAATTAATAATACTAAAATAATCAAATGCATAGTCCAAATAAAGTAAGAAAAACAAAGAGAATAAAAAGTAACACGGGGCCAGGCACCTGCAGTACCACCAACTTGGAAGGCTGAGGCAAGAGTATCATGAGTTCAAAGCCAGGCTCAGCAAGACCCTAACCAACTTAGTGAGACCTAGTCTTAAAATGAAAAGAGGGTTGGGGACATAGCTTAGTGCTAAGGCATCTCTGAGTTCAATCCCCAGTATTCAAAAAAGAAAAAAAAAAGTAACATGAAGTAGCTATAGAAATAATGATTAATAAAAGTACACATTTAAATACAAGTATATCAGAGAATCATTAAGCATAAGTGAAATGATTGTTCAAATTTTAAAAAACTGAATAATCACCAAAAAGTTAGGGCTATGTAAAAAAGACACATTGAAAACAATACTGTTCAAAGTAAATGGATATAAAAATATATAGCATGCAATTATGAAGACTATTTATATCACTATGCAAAGTAGATGTTAAGACATAAAAAATGGGAGGAATTTCTGAATCATTTAAAAATTTTCATATATCAGGGTGATAAAATAAGTCTAAATTAGCATGCATTCCATTACTTAGTTTCAAATGCATCAAAGTGAAATTCAAAGAAACCCAAAGAGAAAATGAGCACCAATAATTGGAGAACTTTAAAAATATTGCTTAAGTGAAAGAATAGAAAATGCTAATACTCTCTTCCAAAACTAAACATAATGAATAGACAGATACTGTGCATCAAAACATAGAATATATTTTTAAGATCAAAAAGAACAATTACAAAAAATTTACCATAAACTGAAGCATGAAGCTAATATCAACATGAAGCATTTATATCATATATAATCTCTTCACAGGTGAATATATTCATGTTACCTACAAATTTAAATAATGGTGATTTGTGAAGACACTTCTGAAAAGTTAACTAATGTTCCTTTAAAACACTGGAGGAAGAAGAGTAATGTGACACTAGTTAGTAGCGGCATATAACTAATAGGCATAGGAAGAGAAATTGAATACTTAGTAAATAAGAATAACACAAATAACCATTGTAAAATGTTTGCTCTTTTTAGATGCTAATAAAATTGGTAAAAATTCTTCTGAAACAGATAAAAAGTAACTGAGAAAACAATCACCATCAAAAATTAAAACTGTGTATTTAACAGCTATTATGGAATTTAAAAATGATAGTATGTCAATAAATTAGAAAACTTAGAACACATTAATTAATCTATAAAAACTACAGCATATACAATAGTTGTAAGGAAAATGGAATATTTGAACAGTTATAAAATTATTAAAATAGAATTTATCATTTGAAAATTTCCTCAAAAATAATTCTAGATCCAAATAGCTTCAATAAATAAGTAAATCAAACATATAAAAAGATATAGTTCAAACCTTTCTAAAATTTTTTCAAAATGTTTTCTGAAACAGGAACATAAAATGCTTAACAGAATAAACCATACAGTAAGGTAAATTGAAAAACTCAATATGTTCATGGAGTTAAATAGTATTTTCTAAATAAGCCATTGGCCAAGAATGTGCTGATGAAAGAGGCAAATAAAGAAGGAAGGTGACTGAATGATACTGAAACATCTAATGTGAAAATGACCATACATTAATTTATACCAAGTCCAGTAAATTTCACACTTAAAGAGACTTTTTAACTAAATATTTACAATGGAAATAAAGAATAATTTAAAATCATTGACTAAATTTCCCCCCTTAGAAAGTGGAAATTAATAAAATATGTAAAAACTGAGAAAAAGAAAGGGTAAAAAAGAAGAAAAAAATGAAAAAAAAACACCAAAAATAAAAAACTAAAACACAAAAAGTTTTAGAAAATTTAATGCAATCTGGAAACTTCTACAATAGTAATTAATAAAACAGAAAAAGAAATAAAGCTTCAGTTAGGCATGCCAAGATGAAATGAATCTTATTCCAGGAACAAGGTTCTTAAATCACACTAAAAGAACATCATGAATAGCTTCATGCTAATAAACCTTTCAAAGCTTCAGGTGAAGTAAGTTCAGTGAAAAGTATAACTTACTAAAACTCAGTCAAAATGAAATAGAGTATAAATAGCCTAACACCAACTTATGAAATTGATCCTGAATGAAAATATTTTCTACCATGAAAATTCAAAGCCCAAATTACTTCACCAGCAAATTCTATAAAATTTTAAGAAAAAAACTAATTCCATTATCTTCTAACAAAATAAAAAATATAAACTACTTTCCAAAGTACTGTATGATGCTCTAAGAAAATAAAAAAATATAAACTACTTCTTAAAGTACTATATGAGGGCATCACAATGACCACATCGAAACTCAAACATATTACTATTAGGGAAACCTGAGTGAAAAGGAATCAAGGTCTCTGTATACTATTTCTTCTAGTTATGTGTGAATATAATTATCTCAAAATCAAACAAAAAATGTAAAACATTTCTAAGAAATTAATTAATTATAAAAAAGAAAAAATGCAAAAGTCTCATACGACATGATCTCAAGATTTAATAGAAGTGCTATATTTTTTAAAAATTTCTAAATGATGTAAATAACAAAGGATGAGACAAAAAATGGATAATCCAGAAATAAACTCTCAAAACAGGGTAATTTTTAACAAATAGCTATAAAGATATTCAATAGAGAACTGAAAATATTTTCCCCCAATTATGCTGTTATTGCAAAAAAAGTGTACAAAAGCAAATACATGTTTACATTCCTAAAACTAATTTTAAGCTCTGATTCTACTTTTGAGAAACCTGGAGTAAAGGATCCAGACAGAGATTCAAACATATTAGAATTATAAACTAACGTTAAAGGTGGAATTGAAAAGCAGTTAAAAGAATGATTTATTCAGTAAATTATGTTGGGAGAGTTGGAAGTCCAGTAACTGAAAATCCAAATCGATGAAAATTTACCCCCGACTTACACATTAAGCAACAATCAAGGTAACACTGAATGTGAGATAAAACAACACATTTTTAGAAGACATCACATGAGAACTTCTATAGAATCTTAATGCAGAAAAATATTCCATATTCAGGGTACAAATTTCCAGATTGCAGGTGAAAGGACTTACAATTGCAGGTGCATTAAAACTATGACATTTTGTTCATCAAAAGGTATGTCTGTGTGAACTGGGAAAATCACTGGAATGAGAGGGGAGAGGAGAAAATTTCCCCACAGACAGGCTGGAAGTGTAATTGCTCCTCTGTAAGAGTTGACCTGACAGGTCTAAGGAAAGTTCTCAAGATTGGCTAAGGTAGACCAAGGAGAGAAGGAATAACAGAAAATATGTTTGGCAATTAACAGAAGATTAGACCAAGAAGCATAATTTGAAGCAGTTTTGTAAGGATTTTGGATTTTATTTTGAAACATCAGAACATCTGAGGACTTTGTGGGTCACTGAAACATCAAAGGCTGCAACACAGGGATGGTAGGTAGAGTGGATTACAGGAGCCTGGGAAGGGTAGATAAGGAAGAGCAGGTAAGGAAAGAGTGAAACTGAAGGGTGGCTGTTGATGACTCAGATAAAAGCTTAAAACGAGAGGTGAAGAATAAGGGACCTAGACCAGTGGTTGTTCGTTTGTTTTTAAAAGAGCAATAACAACAGAGTCAGCATAGTAATATTTTTCTGTTCACATTCAGTTGCATGGGTACATAAATTGAAATGTAAATATATTTGTTTAGGTGTATAAAATGAACTATGAAAAGTGCAAAGTGTTTTAGGGAATGCTTTCTCATATATATTTTTATTAAAGAGGTGAGTTATACAATCATAAATGCATACAAAGTAACAAAATGACATGCATTTGATCCTAGACCATAGCTATCACCATATCGCCTACACGCCAGTCTCTTGATTTTTCTTTATTACTCCCCTATAACAGATATATATATATACATGTGTGTGTATTTTATATATTTGTAAATTTTCCAGAATTAAATGATAGAATAAATATTATTTGACTTCTCGGAGGGGGGATGTTAAAGAGTATTCTGTATTGTTGATTGTCTCCCTAGATTCCTCTCAATTTCCCTCCATCTCTCCTCCCCCTAACACCTTACATGTCTATGGTTCCCCTAGATTATATGTTGCTATGCCCTTGGTGGGTCCAATAAATGAATTTGACTACCTTTCAACAAAACCTAGGTTGAGCTTTAGCATCTACAATAAAGTAAAAGCATTTGACCCTTGACTCTGGGTTTGGCTAACTTCACTCAGCATGATTTCTTCCATTCCTATCCATTTACTTTCAAAGGCCACAATATTTTTGTTTCTAACAGCTAAGTAGATCTCCATTTTATATATATAACAAAACTTTTGGATATATTCATTCAATGAGGGGCATCTGGGTTGATTCCATATTTTAGCTATTGTAAATTGAGCTTCTATGAACACCGAATTTGCTGTGTTGCTGTAATGTGCTGATTCTACCTCGTTGGGGAAAATACCCAGAAAAGGGATAGCTGTTTTCATGTTGGTTATAACTCTAATTTTTTGAGGAGTCTCCACATAGCTTTCCAGAGTGACTGCGCCAGTCTGCTGTTCCACCAACAGCGTTCTAGTGTTCCTATCTCCCTACCATCCTTCCAGCATTTGTTACTGTTTGTATTTTTCATTTTGATAAAAAAAAGTCAATGTAGTTTTGAATTGCATTTCTCTGATAACTAATGATTTAGAACACTTTCTCATGTATTCATTGGCTTGCTCAATTACCTCTATTGAGAAATTTGTGTTTACCTCTCTGGCCCATTTATTGATTGGAGTGTTTATGTTTTTGTCATCAAGTGTTTAGAGTTCTTTGTAAATTATGGATATTAGTCCCCTGAGGGAGGAATCAAAGGCCATGATTATCTCCCATTCTGCAGGTACTCCAAAGTTTTGACCATTCATTAGCTGAGCAAAAGCTTTTTAGTTTAATGGCATCCCACTCCCACTCACTAATTCTTGACTTTAATGCTTTCACTTTGGGAGTCTTATTGAGAAAGCCATTCCCTATCCCACATGCTGGAGTATTGTTCCTAAATTTTTTTTCTAGCAGTTGTATGGTAGCTGTTGAGTTCCTAATTATTTGATCCATTTTGATTTGATTTTTAGGCAAGGTGAGAGATATGGATCTTATTTCAACTTCCTACACATGGGTGTCCTGTTTGTCCAGCACCATTTGTTGCATAGACTGTCTTTCCTCCACACAATATTTTGAACCCCTTTGATAAAGATTAGATGTTTAAAGATTTATGGGTTGGTCTAAGAGTCTTCTTGCCCATTTTTATATCAGTACCATGCAGCTTTTGTTACTATAACTCTAGAGTATGATTTTTAGATATGGTTTTGGTACATTGTATTTTCATTCTTATTCTCTTCCAAGAAATTCTTGATTTCTCCTCCCATATTTTCTTGGATCCATTCTTCATTTAATTAATTGGCTATTATCCAATCTTCATGTATATGTCTATTTTCTGTTATAATTTTTTGCTGTTAATTGCTAGAGTCGTGGCATAATGGTTTGAAAGGGTACATGGAATAATACCTACTTTTTTATATTTGCTGAGATTTCTTTTGTGAACTAGAATGCACTTTGGAGAATGATCCATAAAGTTCTGAGAAAAAGGCATACGGAGCGAATTTGAGGTGGAATATTCTATAGATATCTCTTAAGCCCATTTGATTTATGGAGTTGTTTAGGCTAATAAATGCTACTGTTTTTTGTTTTGATGATATTTCTATTGGTTGTATAGGAATATTAAAGTCTCCCAGTATTATCTTGTTGAGGTCCACAAATGGTTTCATGTCATGGAGTAATTTTTCCACACACTTGGGAGTGTTAGTGTTTGGAGAGTATATATTTACTATGGTTATATTTTCCTGTTATATTGCTCCCTTAACTAGGATGTGGTGGATTTCTTTATCTCTTATGATTAATTTATGTTTGAAATCTACTCTGTTGGATATAAGTATTGCATTACCAGCTGGCTTTCTCAGGTCAGCCCAAGAAAATAATACTGGTAGGTTTTATTACAATCTTTTACCCTCAATCTGTGGATGTCATTGGCTGTAAGGTGGGTCTCCTGTAAGCAGCATATTGTTGGATTTTTTTTTTTTTTATCGTATCTGCACCTCTGTGTCTTTTCATAAGTGCATTGAGATCATTCACATTCAGTGTCAAGATATTTATGGGTTGTCGTTCATGGTCATTGTGATTTATCAGTGAGTTCTTTGCTTTCTTGGATGTCCTTTATTTTTTTTTTTATTATTATTTTTTTTTAAAGAGAGAGGGACAGTGAGAGAGACAGAGAAAGGGAGAAACAACTTTATTTAGTTTTTCACATGGCCTTCGTTGCTCCAACACTTAGTTGTGTACGTGGTGCTGGGGTTTGAACCCGGGTCCTTGTGCTTGCCAGGCAAGCGCCGAAACCACTGAGCCACCGCTCCAGCCCCTTGGATGTCCTTTAATAGTGAGCACTTTTATTGAATTTCCTCCGTTTTTAGGTTTTGTGGAATGTTTGCATTTTATCTTCAAAATTCTCTGTAATGCTGGTTTTCTGTTCATGAATGCTGCAACTATTATCTTATCATTAAATGTTCTTATTTCCCCATCAAATCTGAAGCTCAGTTTTCTAGGTGTAGTATTTTCTGCTGCATTTTGTGGTCATTCGAACATTGAAAGATCTCCTTCCATGATCTTCTTGTTTGTAGAGCCTGACATACATTATCCCCAAATTTACTCAGGATAACACTGAAATGCTAAATGGCCCAATGTCATTCACTGAAATTCACATAGCAATTAAAACCCTTTCAAAGAAGAAAAGCCCAGGAAAAAATGGATTCCCTGCTGAGTTTTACCACACCTGTGAGGAGGAGCTAAAAACACTCCTTATTAAGCTATTTCAAGAAATTGAAAAGGAGCTAAAAACACTCCTTAATAAGCTATTTCAAGAAATTTAAGTGAAAACACTTTTTATGAGGCAACCATAACTCTGATTCCAAAGCCCAACAAAGGCACATCAAAAAATAAAATTGCAGAACAATATCCCTGATGAACATCGGTGCAAAATTCATTAATAAAGTTCTAGCAAACCACATTCAAAAACACATCAAGAAGACTATTCATCATGATCAAGTGGGCTTCATTCCATGTAGGCAAGGCTGGTTCAACATATGCAAAAAAATTAATGTGATTCATCATTTAAACAGAATTAAGGACAAAAAATATAAGATCTTCTCACTGATGCAGAAAAGGCCTTTGATAAAATCCAGCACTCATTTATGCTTAAGCTTCTGAAGAAGGAATATATTTTAACTATATAAAGCCATATATGATAAAAAGCTAGTATAATACTAAATGGAGAAAAGCTGAGCACATTTCCACTAAACTTGGGAATAAGACAAGGCCTCCTACTCTCACTGCTGTTATTCACTATAGTCTTTGAAACTGTAGCTGAAGTAATCAGATAAGAGAAGGAAATCAAAGGGATAAGTGTAGAAAGTGAGGAATTAAAGTAGCCCATTTTGCAGATATGTGATTCTATATCTAGAAGATTCAAATAATTCCACCATAAAACTGCTTGAGCTTATAAACAAATTTAGGCTATGAGATCAACACCCATAAATCAATTGCTTTCCTATGACAACAATAATAGAGCAGAAGAAGAAGTCAAGAAATTAATCCCATTCACAATATCCTCAAAAAGAATAAAATACTGGGAATTAATTTGAGAAGGGAAGTAAAAAACCTGTACAATGAAAATTATCAAACACTGAAGACAGAAATTGAAGAAGACCTGAGAAGACAGAAAGATATCCCATGCTCTTGGTTAGTCAGAATTAATATAATTAAAATGGACATTCCGCCCAAAGTTCTATATACACTCAATGCAATCCCCATCAAGATACCACTGTCATTCTTTACAGATAAAGAAACACCAATTCTCAAATTCATTTGGAAAAATAAGAAACCCGGAATAGACAAAAAATTATTAATCAAGAAAGATGAAACTGGTGGAATGGTAATACCAGATCTAAAACTATACTGCAGAGCTGTAGCATAGTACTGGTATCAAAATAGGAATGAAGACCAATGGAATAGAAGACTCTGAGACAAACCCACAATTCTTCAAACATTCAATCTTTGACAAAGAGGGTCAAAATATTATATGGAGGAATGACAGCCTTTTGAACAAATGGTGCTGTACAAACTGGAAGTCATTTACAGAAAGTTGAAATTAGATCCTTATTTCTTAACCTTGCACAAAAATCAAATCAAAATGGATCAAGGAATTAGGAATTAAACCAACTACCATACAACCACTAGAAGAAAAATTAGGACCAACAATCCAGCATTTGCGAGTAGGCAAAGACTTCCTCAACAAGACTCCTGAAGTGAAAAAATTAAAGTAAAAAATCAACGAGTGGGATGCCATTAAAATAAAAAGCTTCCCAGCCAAGTATTTGATCAAGATTGTCAAAACACAACCTACTTTATGGGAGATAAATAAGGCTTGTGATTCTTCTGACAGGGGACTAATATCTAAAATTTATGATGAACTTAAAACATTTGATGACAAAAACATAAACAATCCAATCAATAAATGGGCCAGACAGCTAAACAGAAACTTCTCAACAAAGGAAACTGAGCAAGCCAATGAAGAGATGATAAAGTATTCTAAATGACTAGCAATCAGATTGACAAAGATGAAGAATATAAACAGTAACAGATGCTGGAGGTGTTGTGGGGAGAAGGAAACACTAGCACACTGTTGGTGGGACTGCAGACTGATCTGAGAAGTAGTTTGGAGACTACTCAGAAAACTAGGGTTGGATCCATCTATGACCCAGATATTCCTCTTCTGGGTATTTTCCCAGAGGAGCTAGAATCAGCACATTACAGTGACAGAGCAAAATCAAAGTTCATAGCAGCTCAACATGCAATAGCTAAATTACAGAATCAAGCCAGATGTCCCTCACTGGATGAATGGATCCAAAAACTGTGGAATATATATACTATGGAGTTCTACTCAGCTATTAAAAACAATGACATTGTGGACTTTGAAGGTAAATGGATGGCAATGGAATAAATCATGCTAAGTGAAGTTAGCCAAACCCAGAGAGTCAAGGGTAGAATTTTTCCACTCATTTGTGGGGGCTGGAGCTATTCCCAGGATGAATGAAAAATAGTCAGTCTCATGTATTGGACCCATAAAAGACATAGCAACACATAATCTAGAGGAACCATAGTCATGTGGGGGACAGGGGCAAGGAAAAGGCAGGAGGATGGGTTAGGGAGGAAAGATAGGGAAGGATCTAGGGAGACAACCAACAATGTAGCATACCCTTTGCCCCCCTGAAAAGTCAAATATTATGCATGCAATCATTTAATTTTGTAAAATTCACAATATTATACTTATATATGTATATATATATGCATAAATATGTGTGTGTGTATATATATGTTTGTGTGTGTGTCAATTATATTTTTAGTGGCTAATATACAAGAATCAAGAGACTGAGGTATGGGCAATGTTGGGGTAATTATGGTTTATGATCAAATGTATATAATATTGTTATTTTATATGCATTTATGATTTTAAGCCTACTCAACCATTAATAAAAAAGATTAAAAAGAAAGAAAAAAGAAAGCAAATTTGAAGAATAAAATCCAAGAAGAATCAAAGACGGGAACAGTAAAAGGAGTAGGATTTATTTAAGGAAAGTCATTTTTGCAAGGTGGAGGGGTACCTGGAAGCAGAATACTGTCTTATATATGTTAGGCTGGGGATTATATTGGTTTTGGTATGAGCCTTGATTAAGATGTGTGTAAAACAGGCTATGAGAAAAGTACCAACATCATCGGTTAAACAGGCATTGAAACTAAGCACCAAAATAATTGGATAAAATATATGCAAAACAGTTAGCAAATCTTTCCTAGTTCCCATCTGTATTGATCCCATAGGTGAGCTTCATGGTCTTTTGCATTTGAAGGCCCTGAGCATGCCTGTTAATCTCTTTCTACTGGTTACCTTTTAGGTTGGTTGAATGACGCCCATGATCCTGACTAGCTAGCCATTTAACTCTCTATCCTAATCTCCATCAGTTTATTTAGAGAAACCCTGGGAAAATTGAAAATCAGACATAGATTTTGACAAGAAAAGTTTTTGCTTATAAAGACACCAATATGAATTAACACCAAGGAACATTCATTTGAATAAAAGTACAGCAAGAATTCAGTAAATGTAAGGTTTCTCAAGCACTGTGTATAACATATTACCATTAATGAATATAATAACTAAACTAGTACCTAGAGAACAAAGAGTTATTTTGTGATACAAGTAAAGCTATGTGGAATTAAATTAGAAAAGCTAAATGCACAAAAGTTGTGGATACATTTAGAAATGTCTTAATTCCACATAATTGTGCTTATAATTTGTTATGGCTTACATGAGTGATGTCCCCTGAATGGTCATGTATGAGACAATGCAAGAAGGTTTAGAGGTGAAATGATTGGGTTATGAAACTCTAACCTAATCAATAGTGCCTATAGGCTAATAGGGTACGACTATGGGAGGTGGGTCTCTAAGGACATGCCTTTGGGTTACATCTTTTGACAGTTGAGCTTAGCACTCTCTCTATGCTTCCTGGGTGCTTTGTTCCCAGGTGCTTTCCTCTACCATACTCTTTTGGCATGTTTTGCCTCACCTCCAGCCCAGAGGAATGCAGTTGGCCATCTGTGAATTGAGACCTCTGCAATTTGTGGGCCCCCAAATATACTTTTCCTCCTTTAATGGCTCCTATCATGTTTTTTATTCACAACAGCAAAAATGCTGACGAAAATGTGGTCATTTGGTTAAAGTTGCTAATAACTGAATGTAGGGAAATAAATTGGTGTCTTCTAAAGGACTTCCACCTTATGTTAAGTGAGGACTTGTTAAATATCCATCTTTATTATTGATTTTTTTTGTTTTTTGGTTATTTATTTATTTTTATTCAGAAATTTACTTGTTGAACAATCAAATAAGCTTCTAATGAAATAATATATACACAAATTCTGAAAATTAGATTTACCCCCATGAGTGCCCCCCCAATTATCCACCATATCCCTTCCTCTCCCTTCCCAATATATCTCTACAAATGCCTTAGGTTGTATGAAATTACACCTTATCCAGATTTAAAATATTATAATAGACCTCCTTTCTCAACCGCCAGGGTCTAGCTCCAGCCTCCACAGATAAGTGAAGACATTCGAGACTTGGTTCTCTGGGTTATGCTGATTACACTCAGCATGATTTCTTCCATAGCCATCCATTTATCTTCAAGGCCTGCAATATCATTATTTGTAATTGCTGAGTAGAACTCCATGGTATATAGGTACTACAGTTTTTGGATCCATTCATCCAGTGAGGGGCATCTGCGTTGTTTCCATAAGTTAGCTATTATAAATTGAGCTTCTGTGAACATCGATTTCGCTATGTCACTGTAATGTGCTGATTCTAAATCCCCTGGAAAAATACCCAGGAGAGGAATAGCAGGATCATATGGTGGGCTCACCCCTCACTTTTTGAGGATTCTCCAACACTGCTTTCCAGAAGGGCCGTACCAGTCTGTAGCTCCACTTACAGTGTGTTAGTGTGCTTGTCTCTCCACAGCCCCTCCAGCATCTGATATTGTTTATTTTCTTCATTGTTCACAATCTGACTGGCGTGAGGTGAAATCTTAATGTAGTTTTGATTTGCATTTCTCTGATTACTAGTGATTTAGAACACTTTCTCATGTATTCATTGACTTGCTCAGTGTCCTCTGTTGAGAAGTTTCTATTTAGCTATTTGGCCCATTTATTGATTGGGTTGTTTGTGTTTTGGTAGTTGAGATTTTTGAGGATTTTGTACATTCTGCATATGAGGCCCCTGTCAGAGGAATCACAGCCCGTGATTCTCTCCAATTCTGTAGGAAACCTCTTGACTCTTTTGATTGTTTACTTGGCAGTGCAAAAGCTTTTTAGCTTTATGGCATCCCAATCACTGATTTCTGATTTTTAATCCAATCAGTGTGTCCATTTTATAATAGTTTACCTCATGTCATATACACTCTGCCTTTCACAATATTCAATACTACTTCTTTATTGGAAGTACAGTTTCACAGGTAAAATTAAAAAGCTGAGAATAGCTGCTATATACTATCTCTATGCAATGTGAATTAAACCATAAAGGAGTAGTAAAACAAATGACAGTTTCACATTGACTGCATCTTGATCCTAAATAAGGCTGTGAATAAGAGCCATGGAATTTGCTTACGTAGGTAAGGTGATTGAGGTTAATGTCCTCTGTATGGATTATGAACTCTGTCTCAAGCTCTATGTTTGAATACTCTATAATCTAATGATTCAATCAGATCCCACATTTCAGTTCAGATAATGGAGGGGGTAACAATAAAATCCTGTGAAATAGAATTGTTCTATTGATCTGTCTTTAATCTAATCTCCCCTGTAGTATACACAGAACACTAGATGTCTACCCCTGCAAGACTTCTGCCCTAAAGCACTACAGCTGGGGTTGCTGTCATGTCAACCATGCTCACTAGCTCTCTCATTAAGCCATGTCATCCACTGTTAAAATGCAACCATCAACAACATGACAGCATGCATTTCTCATGAGCTTGAACCATTCTATAAGAATAACATAACGGAATACATACTCAATGGAACACACACATATTTTCTAGTTTAAGTTTACTGACAGAAAAAAAAAAAGATTTGGTGCCAAATCAGGTGAAGAGGAAAAAAACAAAAGAACTAAATTTCTCCTCTCCATCAATCAAATTAGAATTGCAGGAGTCAAAACTTAGAAATGCAGGTGTGTTCTTACTTTCTAGTCAGAAAATAGCTGTATTCAAGACACTGATTATCATTTTTAAAAGGAAAGGGAAGCTCATTTCAGTGACAGTAAGACCTTCGATAATGCCCAAACTCCTGCTGACTCTAAAATGTCTTTTATGATTCAATGGGATCTATCCTTTCTTTGGCTAAGCTTTAAAAATGCATTGGTAAGGTCAGGTGTCTTTTAGGAAGACAGATTCAATGATGACACTTCCAAAGAGGAATAATGCTTCTAGTTAGCAATTTTGAGGAATAAAAATTAAGTGATTGATTTGCATGTTACATCAGTGTGAAACTATAATTTCTATATCCTTTTTAATAAAAAGGAGCTAATAATCAATATTAGAAGTAATGCCATAATTTAATTATATATAGTGTATAATAAATATGGATATTATTAATAATGTGATCTATTTCCATTAAAATTATCTTTCATTATTTTTTTTTATTTTTTGAACAATCTTACACGATTTTAACAAAATAATATAAAATGTGTATAAAATGTGTAAATATTCTGGATATTGCAGTTATCTCCAGGAGTGCCCCCCCCAATTACCCTCCCTTATCCCTCCCTTCCCTTTCCCTTTATAATTCTAAAAAAAAGGTATTAGATTGTAAAGCATTACATCTTATCTGGATTTAACTCATGTTTCTAGACCAACTTTCTCATT
>PVKS010025011.1:0-30391 GCA_004027875.1 Aplodontia rufa | reverse complement strand
ATTTTGTTGATGATTATTTAGGTAGAAATACAAAATAGTTTTCAAAATGATGTTTTAATAAGCAGATTCATAATCATAAAAGGTAGAGTGTGACTAACATCAAAAGACTTCCAGGTGACTAGGTAACAGCACCATCTGATCCTGATTCTCTCCCCAATCCATGCTCTGAATCCTCTGAAATTATAGCTTGCTATAGCCTGTCATTTACTCATTTCGGGGTCTTCTTGGATTCTATATAATAGGTGATCAATAAATGCTATGAATGAACGAATGTAACTAAAGCTGTGCAGCTGCTACTGACTTCAAGAGGCAGATACCAGTTGGCAAACAGAGATGGAGGTGAACCCCAAAATGGTCCTGCCGTGGTGCCTGAGTTAGGTTATTGAAAAATCAACTCCCCTGGGAGGGAATCCCTGCTCTGCCACCTACTGGCTATGTGACTGCAAGCACATCACTTATCACTTTGACATTTGATGTATTTGCCCATAAATAGTAACATAAAATTATCACAAGAGATACAAACAGCACTGGGCCAGACACAGTTGTACAAGCTGGCACTTCCAGTAGGCTGAGGCAGGAGGATCATCTGAGTCCAGGAGTTCAAGATCAGCCTGGACACAACATACTCAGACACCCATCTCAAAAAAAAAAAAAAAAAAAAAAAGCCAAACACAGTGGTGCATCCCTGCAATCCCAGAGACTTGGGAGACTGAGGTAGGAGTATCATGAGTTCAAAGTCAGCCTCAGCAATTAAGCAAGGCCCTCAGCAACTTAGTGAGACCCTGTCTCAAAATAAAAAGAAAAAAAAAACTTTTAAGGGCTAAGGATGTGACTCAGTGGTTAATCATCCCTGCAGTTCAATACCTGGTACAAAAAAAAAAATCTAGTTCATGTAAATTTTATATTCTCCTGCTAAAAGAATATCTGTCATGCCCTGTGGAATTTATTTGTTTTCATCCATTGGATTGTGACTTCTTTGTGCCTTAATCATTCCTGTATTCTTAGAACAGGTGCTTAATGCATGTTGAATTGAAATGAAATTCACAAGGGAATAAGTGAAAGAACAAAAGACCATGTCAAATAAACTTATTCAACTACACAGTACACATCTGCTCCCCCCAAAGTCTTTTATGAGAGTGAAATCAATCTGCAATAGTCAAATCAAATCTTCAGTGGAAGACACCAACACCAGAGTATACTCCACTGAAAATAGAACTTCAGCTCTTGAAGAACGAACATCAGTAATGAGGATCGGCTAAACATTGTCGAATTTAAAGAAGATAAACAGGATAAACAACTTATATTACATAATCAGAACTTCCAAGTAATATTTGATGAGATGAGGCATAATCATCTGAGAATCATTGGCCTGGAGGAAAACTCCAAACAGCAAACAAGAGGCATCAAGAAACTTTTAAGCAAAGTCATAAGCGAGAATTTCCCTCATTTTGCTATTGATTTGGAATATCATATCCAAGATGCTTATAGAACACCAAACAGGCCTAATCAAATGAGAAACTCACCACAACATATCATATACAAAATGAATAACAGAGAAATTAAAGAGAAAATTCTAAAAGCAGCTAGAGAAAAGCCCCAAATCACATTCAGAGGCAAACCAATTTGGATCACTATGGATTTTTCAGAGCAAACAATGAAGGCCAGAAGAGCTTGGAACAATATCTTTCATGTGTTAAAAAAAATAACAACTTCCACCCAAAGATAATATACCCTGCAAAACTCAGCTTGAAATGTGATGGGGAAATTAAATACTTCAACGATAAACTCAAGCTAGCAAGATACATGAACGCAAATCCTACACTACAGAATATTCTCAAGGATGTTCTCCATTCAGAAGAAAATGCCAATGATATCCTAAAATCCTTGAACAAGGGCAAATCAATAATCATATTTTACACAAATTAACTTCCAAGATGACTCAAAACTCTGTAATTGTTATATAGTCTGAAACTCAGCCTCCCATATCTATTCTAACTTTGAATGTGAATGATCTCAATGCCCCAGTTAAAAGACACAGACTGGCCCACTGGATCAAAAAATAAAATCCAACAATATGTTGCCTGCAAGAGACACATTTGACACTCAAAAATAGACACAGGCTGAAAGTGAAAAAATGGCAAAATGTCTACCAGATCTGTGGCCCAAAAACGCAAGCTGGAAACAACACAAAGCTAGTTGTGAAAGTTCTGAGTTTTTTGCCCCCTAGCTCAGCAAGTATGTACTATTGGGGGATGCGTTCAAATCTGTTATCTAGCTGGGGATTCTTCACAGTTGAGCTTGTTGGAGGAGAAACAGTTTGGATAAGTCTGGTGATCTGGATTTTCTTAGAGAATCTCCTCAAAATTTTCTGTTGCAAAGGAGTATAAGAACCTGCCATCTCACACTTCTTGGGAGGATAGATTTCAGCTCCCCCTGGGCTGTAATCCTGAGGTGATTACTTTCTGCCTGTCCACACTATAGATTTTCTAGGGCCTGGGGCTAAGAAGCTGTAGACAATCTAGTTGATTCTAGTGTAGATGTGTGAGTCTCTGACTGATCCAAGGAGAGTGGCCAGCCTGAAACTCGCTTCCTCAGGATCACTGGTGACCCACTCTGTGTGACTTGTGATCTTCAGAAGTCCCAAGAGCTGCTCTGTGGGGTTGACAGAAAGCCACGAAGATGGTCCAGATTGTGCCAGTGCTTATGTGGTTCTCAGTTGCAAGCACTGAGGCCCCAAGTCGCTGCTGAGCCACCTGCCTCACTCTCACACACTGGTGTGAGCACTTATGTTAAAGGACTTTAAAACCAGATCTTGTGCTGAATCCTCTCCTTCCCCAGCTCTGCCAGCAGCAACCAGAGGTGGGGAGGGAAATCCCAGCACCACACAGACCCCTTGGGAAATGTCCAAACCTCCGGGTGATAGATTCTGGTTTTCTGACCTGTGGCGGCTGAGGCGCCAAGACTGTTTTTTTTTGTTGTTTGTTTGTTTGTTTGTTTGTTTGTTTGTTTTTTGCTGAGTAACCCGCCCAGCCCTCAGGGAAATGTCACAATGGCGAGTTGGATGCTAGGGCTCGAACAAACAGCTGTAAGTTTGCTAACGTGAGCAATTAATTCCCAGAGCTTTATCACCAGTTCACATAAGATAATAGCAATCAGGTCAGGGAGTTTGAGGCCGGATTAGGGTACTTGATTAGGAAACGTGCTTCGTTTCCTCCCCTCTGGGAAAGCTCCCCTCCCCCCAGGTGTGGGGCTGATTGCTCGGGTACCACAAACTTCCCCTTTATATTTGTCAATGGACCACACTATTCCTTTGGAGTTAAAAAATTAGCCGGGGGGGGGGGGTAATGTTCCCCCACATTGGGAGCTTTGTCCTACCGTGGGAATCCGAGTGCTCTCCTGCAGCGTGAGGTGATTCTCAGGAGCATCTCGGAGTCACTGATGGTGGGGTGGTTGCCATCTGCCATTCGAATCAATCTTTATTGAGTTGCACACAGCTTTCATTTTTCTGACACTTAGTTGTGTACATGGTGCTGGGGTTTGAACCCATGTACTCTTCATGCCAGGCAAGCACTGTAACCACTGAGCCACCGCTCCAGCCCTGGGTATGGCATTTGATTCACTCATTGAACTGAGGAGTAGCCTAAGAATTTTCTGACAAATATATGAAACAAAGGAAATCGCACAGCTGTTTCCTTCCAAAGCAAAGATATTTAACTAACTGCTTTAGTAACTAGAACCAAATTATCTAATTCCCCTTGAATCTATATTTTGGAGACTGAACAACTCCTAAAATACATTGCTTTTTTTAAGTGGCTTCAATAAAATATTTCTCAGTGATGATAACATATTCTAACTCGGATTCCAAAATAAAACTTCATACTCTGGGGCTGGAGCGGTAGCTCGGCAGTTACAGCGCTTGTCTGGCATGCGCAAGTACACAGGTTCAAACCCCAGCAACCACATACACAACTTAGTGTCAGAGCAACGAAAGCCATGTGAAAAACTCAATAAAAATTAATTCACTGTGTCTCTCTCAAATTCATACTCCCTATAATATTCCAGACTCTTCCGCTTTGCCAATACATTTCTATCTAAAGGACATTAACATTTCTGGTTTGCATTTATAAGACTCCTTTCCTATCTGACTTGTTGTATCTGTTTCTTTCTCCCTCTGTTTTATCTCTTTCAAGGTTCAGCATTCCTGGCTAACTGAGTTTCACCTAAGACTAAAACGATCCTTTCAACTGCATTTCCGATGTCCTTACAAATGACAAGGTGCTTCAGGACTTTTTATTTATTTATTTTTGGATCTTGACAAATTCTAATTTTAAATATTTACAAGGGACAAAGTCAGGCCACGATGTATGCATACAATGTGGAATTATTAATTAACTGCCATCACCTCAAATACTTATTTATTCCTCTTGACTGAAATGTTGCACTGTGACCAACATCCCCCCAATCCTCAGTCTCTGGTAATCCCATTCTTCCCTTATCAGATAAGGATGAAGGAGTCAATCAATCAAAAGGGACATTAATTGGCTGGAGCGGTGGCTCGGCAGTTGCGACACTTGCCTGGCATGCACAAGTACATGAATTCAAACCCCAGCACCATGTACACAGTGAAGTATTGGAGCAATGAAAGCCACATGAAAAACTAAATAAAAATTCTTTCTCTTTCTCTCTCTCTCTCTCTCTCTCTCTCACTGTCCCTCTCTTTAAAAAAAAAAAAAGGATGTAACAATTACAAATACCTATGCACCCAACACCAGAGCACCTAAATGTATGTAGGAAATACTAAAGGCTCTGAAGGGAGTGATCAGTGCTTCAGACCCTTTTGACTAATGTTGTGTATATCCAAAGGGCACAGTCATGTCATTTAAAATGGCTCAGCATATTCAATTTTATTAGTCAGCATATTCGCTGTGAGGCTGAGCTGTCAAATGAAGTTATCATTTCAAATCAGCAGAGCTACAGATTAAACATTCTTCTTAGAATGTACCCTTTGACCAAAAACTGTCTTTACTTTCTGAACACTAAATCTCCAAGTGTGTTGGTCCGCGAGGGGTGTTTGGAAAATTGAAGACAGTTCATTGTCACTATGACAAGCCCAAATGAGGGTAAAAGACCATACGTGTGTAGTGGCTTCCACCTGCACTCTGAGAAAGATCTCAGCTCAGTTCCAGAAGTAGGGGGCTGCTATCTGGGTGCACGAGAACAACGAAAGGGACTTTCAGCGGCTCTCAGAGCTGGAGAGGGGGTCCTGTTGCAGGAGTGTTTCCTTTGTGTGATTTTCAGGGATCAGAATGCCCTTCCCACAGTACAAATCTTGCTGGGAACAGAGTACAACTCCTACTTTAGAAGCTGCAGATGCCAGCTTCTCCTGCTCCCCTGGCTGGGGAGGAAGCCTGGGCACAGGACCAGAGCTCAGTGACTTGGATGTCTTCTTCGAAGTCTTTGCATCTAGAGCAAGTGTCACAGAAAGGCAGAGATGCTGAAGGATTCTTTCTAGAAGCAGCAGAGATGGCAGCACTGTCTTGCTTCAGGGACAGTGGCTGCTCCCTGCAGGAGCATGCTGAGCCCAAGGTCCAGGCCCAGGGCTGTCTATGTGGTCAAGACGAGTTGCAGCAAGCGGCACTCAGCACTTGCAGATGGGCTCCTGGCCCTCTTCTGTTTGGTTCTGAGTAATGGTACAGCCTCCTTTTTTTTTTTTTTTTTTTTTTTTTTAAAGAAAGAGAGAGAGGATGACAGTGAGAAAGAGAAAGAGAGAGAGAGAGAGAATCAATTTTATTTAGTATTTCATGTGGCTTTCATTGCACCGAGACATCATTGGGTACATGGTGCTGGGTTTTGAACCTGCGCACTCACACATGCCAGTCAAGTGCCATAACCGCGGATCCTCCATCCCAGCCCCACCTCCTTTGCTTTTGAGACTAATTCTGTTTTCCCCAAATACTCACTCACCATCCCACGCAGACTCCTTCCACTTTTGAAGGCAACTTTTTCTCTTTAACTGGTAAAATCAAAACCTAAAAAAATAAAAGGAATGCCTTTCCGCACTTTCCCAAATCTATGGCTACATGAGTATCTGCACATCCTCTTCCTCTGCCTAGACCAGTGGAGGGAGGACCTCCTGTCAAAAGCCAAGGCCTCCTCCCCCACGCTCCCTGCCTTCTGTTGGATCCGACTCACCAGCCTTTAAATGTCTCCACCTTCCTAAAGAAGAGAAAGGTTCCATCCTTCCATCTATACCCGCTGCTAGCTCCAACCTTCCTCTCCCATCACAGTCACACTTCTTCCGGTGACTATGGGGCTCGGTCCCCTTCGTTTCTCTGACTCACCCCTTGTCTCCTTCAATTCACTCAGAGTTCAGTTCTCTTGTCCTCTGCACTGTTTACCTCTAGCCTAGATTTCTTCCATAAACTTCAGGGCCACATCTCTCAATAGCCCTCTTGGAGGTGCCTCCCTTCCCCCTAACTCCAATTGACCCTAACCGCATCCTGCTCCCCGCTCCCTGGAGCCTGCTAACTCCCATCTAACCTTCAGGCCTGAGCTTCCCTATTCCTCTGGTTAGTTCTCTGCATTCCCTGCTTCATGGAACTCTGTGCTTTTCCTTTATAAAACACTCATGTCTTGAGTGCACATGGCCTTGAAAATCCAGGATTTGTGCTTGATTCTGCTGCTCACTCATGAATGGCAGCAGGAGTACTTTGGCTACATGTAGCTGTAGCCAGGCCAGGGCCCGCACTTTGGATGAGGGTAATGCTAGTCATTCACCAACACCCTAAAGTTGTGCTTACTTGGCATAAAATAAGAGTTCAAAGTAACTTTCACTGAGATGGGAAGGCACTTCACATCTGAACACTTCACATTAGAACTCCCCCTGGAATCCAGATGTTCCCACCCAACTACTCTGGACTCTGCAAAGACCCCCCCTCAGGCATCCTTCATGGTAGGACAATCATGTGGGACAAGATGATCCTTCAGGAAAAGAGGAGACTCAGGGTGTGAAGGCTCACAACTGGATGGGCTGCAGGAAGGTGGCTGGACAGGGGACTGAAGCCCATATAGACTCTATACCTAATGGACATCAGGAACACTGGGTCTGTGCCCAGATCAGCATCCTTAGGAGGCAGGTGACTTTAGCTGAGCTTCCTTGAGCCTCAGTTGCCTGAAATCCAGTGCTGGGGTTTCTGTTAGGCATTAGGGAATGAGGCCAACCCTGAGAGACATGAAGTAGAAGAGGAGTCAGGGAAGTAGGAAGGGCTGCCAATTAGACCCACCTCAGAAGGTGAAGGGAAACAAGCAAACAGCCCTGGGATGGTCATCTCCAGGCACATTAATGGGCATGGGAGCAGCATATTCCCACCATGCCCACTGGTGCTAAAGGGGACTAAAGGGGGGAAACATTTTCCATGCCATGCCAGCAAGAACCATCCCACTAAAAGCAATCCTGCCCCCTACCTCTCAGGGAATGAGCTCTAGGTGTTAAGAAGGTGGTTGGTGCATGGTTAGGAATTCTGGAGAGTCCGGGCTGAGTGTGGGTAGAACCCCAAAGTTCCATCACCCCACCCCACCCCCACACAAGGACCCGACCCTGAACCCATCTTTCCCCAGTCCCAGGAACCTTCTTTGCTCTCTGTACCCCAAAAGCTAACCAGATAGGAAAGGATTCCCCCCCTAAAAGTCAGCATTGGCTTGTATCATCCCATCTGGCAGATGTGAACTATTAGAGCTAGGAACTACAAGGAACTACATGAGCTTTTGGGGTATTGCTTAGGAGATAATTCCTATTTCTAATATTTTTCTTAGAAAAATGTAATGCAAGTTGTAAATATCTGATGTAACTTTTGGCACACACCATTTACACCTGTAATGACTACCTCCAAGGCAATGTTAAATTAACTAAGAAAATATTGAAATGTAAAAATACTACCAACGTGAAAGAGGATCCCATTAATGACCACATGAATACCAACACTGAAGTGGCCCAAAGCAAGGACATAAAGGCAGGTACGGATGTGGATGGAGCTTCCATAACACAAAGTGCAGAACACAGAACATATCATAATAGATATGACAGCACATTTGTATAAATGAAAAAACACACATAAAACAACACTTCATATTTTATGGGCTGTGTATCATAATGACTGAGTGTGGAATCTGGAGCCAGAATGTCTGGGTTCAGTTTCAAACTGTGTGATCTGTTAAGAGATTAAGCAGTGAGAGCCACTTAATCTCTTTGGGTCTTAGTACCCATGTCTATTTAAAGGAATGGTAATAGTACTTAATACTGCGGTGTTTGAAAAGGTCCAATGAAATGCTTCTCTCTTCCCTATCTTGGTATTAACCAACTAAGAAATAAGACAGGGAAACTGAGGGCAAAGTGTCCCCTTTATTTCTGGTGATACTAAGGTCAGAGGACTCAGGTTGTGGTTACCGATGGTAAACAGCCCTTAGATACCCAGTGTGGCTGTGACAGAGTGAAACAGAGAAAAGTGACTGCCTCTGACCAAGTGTTCTCTCTAGGGATGGGACAGAGCTAAGACACCCAGTTCTAGATTCCACACTCACCATGCAGAAGAAGCGGAGACAGAGAAGGGTTGGGGTGCTAGCCAGGTGGAGCCTCCTCCACATGGAGGGCATGAGGAGTGAGCGTGTGGTTTCCTGCAAAACACTTGGCACGGAGCCAGCCACACAGGACGTGCTGCCCCATGGAGGTGAGTGCCTCCCAGGAACAAGCGTGTTTAAGGAGAAGTAGCAAAGACATTAGAGCAAGTGTTTGTGATGGGGGAGGAAACAAGAGCAGGGGCTCTCAGATGAAGGACAAATGCAAACAAAAAGCAAGAAGGAGCTCGGTGGGGAAAGATTGCTGCTGAGAAGTAAGATTAGCTGCTCATCCTTGAAGCAGAGACCTGAATCTCTAACATTCTCTAACAGCCTCTTCCTAAGGAGATATGATGATGCAAAACCAAATGGAAAACCAGTCTTTAGTAATTATGACATAAAAATTGTCACATGTTCTGGACAAGTGACTTGGCAAAAATCCCAGGGGATTTTTCATAATCTCCATTAGCACCTTTGGGGGTCCAGGCCAGCCACAGGAGCCACCTCTGGTTCAGGAAGGAGGTTCAGGGATGGCAGGATTGGAGCACGCCTTAGAAATGCAAACACGTACAAGAAACTCCACCCTGGGAGGAATCTGTTCATTTCTGTGGTTTTGGCTCTTGATAATTGAGATTTTTCTTTTTTCACTCATTCCTGATAGCTAAGCGAAGTAGATATATTAACTGTTGACTTGTAAAGGCACTTGAATTGCAATCCAGGTGCTGGTACCCAGGGAATAAATCAACCCCAAAGTTGGGGAAACTTTCTGAGCTTTAAAATATCGACTTGAACAATTTTGATTCTGCTCTTGCTGCTATTCCAGGTTCCAGGGTGCTGCCTCATTATCTCTGACCTTGTAATCCCTCTCTGGCTTACTCCTTAGCATTCCGTTTGAAATGGCAAGAGCTTTTCGCAAGCCAATCTAAGAACTGGTCACTTCTTGAAACTGCTGGTGCGGTGCACAAGGTTCTAAGCGTGGCCACATGGTGCTGTCTCATCTCTGTGGTTTGGTTGGAATCTCATTTTCTGTTCAGGGAATTCTGAAAAGAAATCTTTGCTCTTTTGCCTGCTTCATTCCAGAGAATCCATAAGAGCAATTCTGTGTGTCTGCCTTTTGTCCTGCAACCAAGCACTTGAGGAGGGTTAGAAAGTCACACTTGGTTAGAACCAGCCTGTTTCTACCATGGTGAGCTGGTTGTACCAACAACCAACGCCAAAATCTCAGTAAAGGGGTGTGTATCTCACCCATGCCACATGTGTATTTCTCTATATCTTCTCACTTAGGGACACAAACTGATGGTGGACTGAGTACCAAAGCATGTCCCAGAGCACCAAAGATTTGGTGGTGTTCAGAACTTATGGAACTGGAAGTCCTGCTGAGCTGGAATTGCAGACACACTGTGCTTAGAGGACCCACTGCAGACCAGTTTGACCCCACAGTCCCTGCTAACTTGGAAATCAATGGCAGAAACTGAGATTTCAGAAGTGTTGAGGTTTTGTTTTTTTTTTTCTACACTCCTTGTGCCAGACTTGAAGATGACCATGGCTGAGAGATGTGCTCAGTCCTTGACAGGAATCTATGCTTGGAGACAATGGTGCTGCCACGTTCTTAAACTGAAATATGGATTAGAAGTACCTGCAGAGCACTGATATGTAATGCAGATTCCCTGGCTATAGGTTCTGAAAATAAATTCCAATTCAGGTCTTGAGGAAGCATCAATGATTGGGGCTTGTGACCAAGGAATCTAGATCATGCCAGACTAATAGGAATGCCCAATCACTCTGGTTTGCCTGGGCCTTTCCTAGGGTTAGCACTAAAAATCCTGCATCCAATAAAACCTCAGAAAAACCTAAGATGGATGGTTTATGGATAGGGCTTAATATGAGTCCATGAACTTCGGTTTAACCTTGAAAGACAAATGGAAAGCCTCTTGTGAATCTTTCCAAAATATCCCAATCACAGTTAACACCCCCGCTCCATTGTGCTTACACTCATCAGGGTGTACCTTAATTTTTATTCTAGCCTTTCCAACAACCCTAGTGTATCAGTGCTATTATAATCTCTATCGATAGATGCAGACACTAAAGTGTGGAGAAGATGCATAACAGGTCCATCCACAGTTATAAAGTGAGTAGGTAACAAAGCAAAGACTTAAACCCACATCTGTCCGCTCCAAGGCCTGAGCTCGTTTGCAATCAGCGATCCTGCCGTCCCGGACAGCCACGGGGTCAGGCAAAGCCAACGCAGGGGAACTTGATGCTGAAAAGCTGCTCGCCCAGCCGTCCCTTAATGCAAGGAGCTTTCCTCCTGGGTGGTTCTGCCAGTGCTGGGAGTTGCTCCACAGTCTGATTTCCCAGCCAATTGGTTTATTGATCAAATAGGAGGTATAAAAAGAGTTTTCTGAGTTGATGTTTCCCCAATCCCTGGGACCTGTGTGTCCCTCAAACACCATGTACATTACCTTTCACAAGGTTGTTTGGGAGGCAACCTTCTGAATAAGAATCATTCTAACAGATGTTCAGATGCATATTAAAGTTTGAAAAGCCCTAGTCCAGCCTATAATGTATATCCGTTATTCCATCAAAGGCCACATTTCCAATGCTGCTCTTTCTCCTATAGAATCCTGATCTCCGGTAAAGTTTAAGACAATGGATTTCCTCTTCTGAAGACAATAGCCTTTTAATACTGTATCCCTAGCTAAAGGGGTTATTAGGAAGCCTACTCTCTATCTCTTTTTTTTTTTTTTTTTTGAGAGAGAGAGAGGGACAGTGAGAGAGAGAAAGAAAGAGAATCAATTTTATTTAATTTTTCATGTGACTTTCGTTGCTCCAACCCTTCATTGTATCTGTGGCACCCGCATGTGAGGCAAGCACTGAAACCACTGAGCCACTGCTCCAGCCCTTCTACTCCACATCTTGAAATTGTGCTATGTCAACAACTGCCAAACCATCTCTATAAAAAGCTGGCCCTGCCAGGCATGGCGGCACGCACTTGTAATCCCAGCAACTTGGAAGGCTGAGGCAGGAGGATCACAAGCTCAAAGCCAGCCTCGGCAACTTAGGGAGGCCCTAAGCAACTTAGTGAGACCCTGTCTCAAATTTTTTTAAAAAATTAAATTTAAATAAATAAAAAAGGGCTGGGCATGTATCTCAGTCGTTAAGCACTCCTAGGTTCAATCCACAGTAAAAATAAATCAATAAATAACATAAAGTAAAAAGCTGGCCCTATTTTTCTAGCCAATGGATTGTATGTGTTCCCGTACTATGACAACAAACCAGTTTGGGGGAGAAGTATCTTTAGGCAGCCAGCATACAATCTATTTGTACAAATAGTAGAAGATAATACTTTGAGCAAGAAATTTTAATGTAGTATTATATAGATGTATTGAAATGTCCCCAAAATATATAAATAAAATATGTGTAAAATAAAAATAAATATATATTTTAAAAAATGAAATTTTAGTGTACAACATGCTTTAGTAAGCCCACTTGCCCTCCAAAGTAAGTAATAACTTTGTTTGTTGCATTGCTGGGGATTGAACCCAGGGCTTCATATATGGCTGGCAAACAGGGTTTTTTTTCTTTTTTAAGGAAGGAGGGACAGTGAGAGAGAGAGAGAAACAATTTTTATTTAGTTTTTCATGTGACTTTCATTGCTTGGAGACATTGTTGTGTACGTGGTGCTGGGGTTTGAACTCACATACAGCGATGTAACCACTGAGCCACTGCTCCAGCCCCTGGCAAACAGTTGTTAACAAAAGGAAGATTGTAACTAGGAAGAGGGACCATGTGGGTGGAAGGGGGTCTTTTTAAAATGCCTCCAGACAGTATGAGTCATGGTACAAATGTTCAGGATGAATGCTTGTATATTTGGATACAAACCCACTCTGCTATCGACACACATAATTATCCCACCGTCACTGGAAATGTTAAGGAGCAAAAGAAAATGTCTGGGAATGAATTAGTACAATAGTTAATGAGGTCTTATAATTAAAGGATATATTTGCTTTGAGGGGGAAAAAGTCAAATCAGTTAAAAAAGGAAACAGCTGAGAAAAGGCATCTTCTTTGTTCAGGATAGATCATAAAAGGAAAATGAAACTCCAGCACACTCTTGGGACAGCCTTAAGTGCTTGGTCATTCTGCTCAGTGTGGAGCTGCTCTGTGACAATTCACTTAGAAGTAAAATAAAAAACAAGTCAGCAGATAGAGCTCGATAGCGTTTTCTATAGAACTGCATTGAAATGGCTCATAAAACTTCAACACTAAAAGGAAGCATTTCTACTTTTAGTGAATTGAATACACAATTTTTTCAGGCATAGGATAATCATAACTAAGGTAAGATATGTCTTAGCAGTTTACTCTAAGCCAAAACAGAATATATGACTAAAATAAAAACAGTATCATATTTTATGATTTTCATCAATATACTGCTTGTATTTTTCTACATCCCATTTTATTTGAAGGAGGGAAAAGGGTGTGGAAGGATTTAGAGAAATGTATAAAGGAATCAACAAGACAAAATTACTAAAAATAAAAAATAAAAAATAAAGTAAAAGAACATTACAGGCAGAGATGAAGCATGCACCACATGCTCCCACACACCCACATCAGATGTATTTTTTTTTTCTTTTTAGGGACAGTAAGAGAGAGATGCAGAGAGAATCATTTTTATTTAGTTTTTCACGTGGCTTTCGTTGCTCTGACACTTTGTTGTGTATGTGCTGCTGGGGTTTGAACTCGCGTCCTCACACATGCTAGGCAAGCGCCGTATCCACTGAGCCACCATTGCAGCCCCTCAGATGTACTTTTTAAAAGCTTGCATTTAGTCAGCGCCTTGATAATTTCCTTTCATTCTTTGGGAGATGACCATTGGGAATTCTGGCAAATTTCAAGCAGTAGAAAAGCACCCCTTGGCAAATCAGCACTGGGTGTCCCACAACATCTCAGGCGGAAACAAAACCTTCGATAAGGAGGTGACTGAGGAATATTTAATAAAGCAAATGTTTACAGAGGAGTGAGCAGGGGAAGAGAAGCCCTCCCATGATAGCAAAGAATGTCAGAATCAGAAGAATGAGAACCTTTCCCACCCCAAGCCTGCAGGGCAGATGCTGGAGCCAGGACAGACCTGGAGCCAAGAGCTTCTGGAGAACTGAGTTGCTGCAACCACGCCAGCAGAGGGAGCTAGGGGAACAGAAGCCCCAATCCAGATTTCCATCCTTCGCCTGCGCTAACCTCCCAGGGGCCCAGCCCTGCCAGAGAGGTAAGGGGGTCTACTCAGGCTTCAAAGAAGGTCAGCTGCCTTGGACACTGAGCAGAGAAGGGTGAGGTGTGGCTGGAAGAGGGTAGATTATCCGGGTTACCAGGGGGCGTAGGGCTACTCAAAAGTTTTAAATAATTAACAAACATCTTGAAGTGCTCAACCAAATCTGAGTCAGAGGAGAAACTCGTGGTGACAGCACAGGCTGACTTTCCAGGATGGGACACATGGGCATTGATGGCTTTGAAGATAAGTTACAGCACGTGGTCTGGAGTAGCTATTCAGCATGTGGTCCATAAACCATTTGCCAGTCCAGGAACAGCTGGTCACTCACTCATCCACAATGACAAAGGGGCAGAAATTGAAAATAAACATTTAGAAAACTTTATAACAATTTAAAAGTGTGAGTGGAAGTCTGTTGAATCTGATTATTTTTAAGAGAGAGGAAAATTTTTAATTTTTCATCTGATTTCTTCAACACCCAGTTGTGTATGTGGTGCTGGGGTTGGAACCAGGTCCTCACACATGCCAGGCAAGCGCTCCAACCGCTGAGCCACTTTTCCAGCCCCTGAATCTAATTTTCATGAGGCTGGTACTGTAGGCCTTTTTTCCCCCATTTTTTTGAAGAATGCATTTTAATTGTATTTTTACAAAGATGTCAGTCTATGACTAATTACAAATTTTAAAAAAAACATCTTTTGTTACAGATGGGTTGAAGAGCACTGGTCCTCAACAGCACTTTTCAAATCTCTATGTGCCTATGGTCCACTTGGGGACTTAAAATGCAAGTTCTAATCCAATAGGTCCAGGTTGCAACCTGAAAAATCTATATTTCTGACAAGCTCCCAGGAGCCCAGGCCTTCCAGGGGAATCCAAGTGGATGCTCATGAAGCTGATCCAAAGGCCACTTTGAACAGAAAAGGTCGGAGCTACCAGGTGGAAGACATGAGCAGGGATGAGAATGAGAAGGCCACTTTGAGTTGGGTGGTGGTTTGTGTAGCCTTAAGGGATTGGGAGGCAGCAACCCAAGAATTGAAAGAAACAGGTAAAGGAAGAAAAAGTATTCTGGGATGAATGGTTTACTGGATTGGGGAATAAAAAAATAAGTTTAATCAGAGGGCTTGTGTGATTGCCATAGCAACCTACTAATAAGTGCAAGCCAGGAGGCCCAGGCAAGGACTCACAGGTTCTAAATACATTGGACGCTCCATACCCACGGGTTCTGCACCTGCAGATTCAAACAACCATGGATCAAAAATATTTGAAAAAATTTAACTGTGCTAAACATGTACAGACTTTCTTGTCGTTCTTTCCTAAATAATAGGGTATAACCACTGTTTATGTAGCGCTTACATTGCATTAGGTATCATAAGTCATCTAGAGATGATTTGAAGTATAGGAGGAGATGTGCTTAGGTTAGATGCAAATATCTTGCTATTTCTCATAAAGGACTTGAGCATCCACAGATCCAGGTATTCACAGGGATTCTGGAACCAATTCCATGCCGATACTGAAGGACAACTGTACCAGGCACCTCCAGACCCATCCCTGCCCAGAGCAGGCTGGTCTGGGCAGTTTGGGCACGCCCTTCCCTGAAACACAGGAATTTATGAAGCAGCTGCCCTCAGTAGTCTCCTTGGCTGCACTTCCTCCACCGCAAGGAGGCTGAACTATGCCCCTGGTGCACCTTACCTCACTTTGGCTGGCTCTGGGCCACGTCCTCTCACCCTCATGCTAACTGTCCCAGCTGCTCTGCCCACCTCAGATCTTTTGCTGGAGACACCAGCCTGCATCCCAGCCATCTGTGCACCTTGGGTCTGGTGATGATGATCCTGAAGGGAGAGCAAGAACATAGTATCTCCTGGCTCTGAGTTTCATGGCCCCACTTGCCCTCTCCATCCCTCTCCCTGGGGGCTCCCAACTGGCCTGGCCATAGCAGGTGCCGACAGGGATGCTGAGAGCCTGCCAAGCCAGGGGGATTGTGAGAGGTGGGGGGAAGAACTGCATGTTCCATTCCAGTTGTTCTGTGATGTTAAGGAACAATGAAGGTAAACACACATCTCATCGCTTGCCGTGCTTAAAACCCACGGAACAGAGTATGTCACGCCTGGCGTGCTGAGTCCGAAATTCCTAAACCTTGGAACGTTTGCTTTAGCAGTTTAAGACTTGAGAGGAATGCAAACAGCTCAGGAGCTTGCTCTTGACTCAGAGACAGACAGGAACAGAAAGCACCCTTATCTGCTGTCTGCAGGGCCCGCAGGAACCCTATCAGGAAGAGTGGGTGAGGCTGCTGGGTAAGGGGAAGGAAACCTGGCTCGTCTGGTGTGGAGAGGTGGGAAGCCACACTGCCTGTGCTCCGAGGCCTCTGTGCAGGGATGCTGGGTGCAGCTGGGAAGCCACACTGCCTGTGCTCCGAGGCCTCTGAGCAGGGATTCTGGGTGCAGCTGGAGTGTCCTGGCAGGAAGCCTGTGCCCGCAAGCCCTGTCCTGCACCCCCTGTGGCTCAGTACCCCCGCTCTGCCAGGGACACACCCCTCCCCAAGGCTGGCAGTGGCCAGAAGTGGGTTATATACTTAGAAAAGGTGGCACAATGGCAACATAGAAAGAGGAAACACAAAAGAGAAGCACAGAAGCAGAAACAGGGAAAGAAGAGGCATCTGGAAGAGAAGAGTGAGAGCAGACAGTTAGGTGGCTACGAAGCCTCTAGGGACACCAGGTGTGAGAAGCAGGACTTCTGTGGGTGATGCGGAAGGTGCACGGAAAAACAGCAGGCGGAGGGGACTCCAGGGCCCAGCGACACCCCAGGACATCGCGTTTAACTCAAGCTTTCACTAGAACCAGCATGAAAAATTCACAGCATTCAGTTTTTCTTTATATATGCTTGCCATTAATAGCAACAGGAAAACTGCCATGCTCTAAAGCCAAAATATGCCTGAAATCTCAAAAGTTTCACAAGGGAAAAAATACAAAATAGTTTTCAAGATTTGCTACAGAATAAAATATGCACTTTAAAAAGAACCCAGTTTCCATTTATTGATTATTTTTCTGATTCTGTTGGCACTTACAGATCTCGCACAGGCTAACTTCATCCTGAGACAAAACAGTCAGAAGGGGGCTGGAGCGCTGGCTCAGAGGTTACGGCGCTTGCCCGGCATGCGCGCGTACGTGAGTTCAAACCCCAGCACCACGTACACAGTGAAGTCTCAGAGCAACGAAAGCCACGTGAAAAACTAAATAAAAATTGTTTCTCTCTTTCTCACTGTCCCTCTCTCTAAAAAAAAAGTCAGAAGCACGTATTAGGGGGATGGAGAGCACCAGGAAAGCTCCATGGAAGCTCCTGTCCCTACCCGGAATCATTGTTCCTTTCAGCCACTTGCTATTGAACTCTCTCCTTTTTCCCAAAGGGGAGATAATTTTAATGTTTTCCTAAACGTGCAAACAATGACTGCTCATTGTAGAAAATGCAGACATAATGGATGGCGTTCTTACTGTGTCCAACGCACTAGTATAACAGCTTTTCTGTGTTATTTCGTTAATTCCTCTGAATGATCCTATGAGGCTGGAACTAGATTCATCCCCATATTTTAGATGAAGAAAACAATCCTGAGATAGTCATGTAGTCATATTTGCCCCTAGGTAATAATCCAAAGACAAACATCTAAATGAAATTTACAGAAGAAATGAAAAATCACTGATAATTCCACCATCCAGAGAGAAGAATTAGAATTCGAAAGCCTTTCTTTTCTGACTTTCTCCTTTGCTTACACACGCACAGTGTTTTTTATACTGCAACATGGGATCATACCATACTGTATATCCTTATATTTACATGTAGTTTTGATATTTTTCTCCACAGTATTGCATGGGCATACATTGCGTCAACAAAGACCATTCTATAACATTGACAGCATCATTTGAATGGCCGCCTATTACTTCACTGCCTGAAACAGGTCCCTTTCATTGGGCATGAGATAGTTTCCCACTTCGGGCTGTTATGAAGAAAGTTCTGATGCACAGTTGGGCATTTACTATTTCTTTAGGAGAAATTTCCAGAAATAGCTCTGTGTGGAAGATCGATAGTAAATTTTTTAAAAATATGGAACGCTTCACGAATTTGCACGCCATCCTTGCACAGGGGCCATGCTAAGCTCCTGTGTATTGTTCCAATTTTAGTATATGTGCTGCCGAAGCACATACTATCTTTTAGAATGCAAATATTTGGGAAGATGTAACATCAGTACTGAGTTCCTGGAAGTGTAGATTGAATGTGTTTATGTGCACTTTACTCCCTTTAAAGAGATAAAGGAGCTTAAGCTTGGTGGAAGCCCAGGAAGGAGGGGAGAGCATCAATGACCGTTCCTCTGAGGAAAGATAATAAACATTCCCTATTTGTCTACTGCTTCGTGGTGCTCAGTGAACATTCACATGTGCTCAGAGGAGCCTCTGGCACTAGGCCATGAGTCTTCCGCACCTACCAAGCCCACCACTAGACCCCTGGATACCCTGACTACATCCTGCCCCAGCTCGGTGCCTCAGTCTCCCTCATGTTCTGAGGATCCCCATACACCCAAAGGTAGGGCCCTTCTTGAGAATATGGTTACCTTCTTTCTTGGTCAGCTTCCCACCCAATGTTACCCTGGCCCTCCCATGGCATGCTACCTCCCTTCTATCTTCTCAACTACATGGAAATAGAATTATCTTTTCTAAATGGCACCAAAGACTTTGTTTATGTCTGTTTTTCTCTCATTAGCATGGACCATAATCCTGGGAGTTCTCAAGAAATGGGTCCCATTTGCATGTTTGCTGCCTAGCTGTGTGAGAGACCTACAAAATGCGGGCTGATTCAGCAGCCTGCCAGCTACCATCACTGATGCCTCTCTCTGGACCACAGGCTGCCCTTTCCCATGTGATGCCAAACACTAGCTGCCACCTTTCATGATGAAAAACATCGCTCTGTCAATTTCACAATGGCCTTAATCCTGGGAGATAGCCAAATGCCACAGTCCTAGTTGTGCATGACTCCAGAGTTTCCTGGTAAGAGTCACCAAGTAGGTCATGGTGACACCCCCCACCCCCACTGATCACTTCATCATACTAACTTCTTTGTGGAGACCGTGGAACAAAATTCCAGAAGGAAAATGCTTCATTTCCTAGAGTGACTCCTTCCAAATCCAGTTTTTATCCCTCCTTGTGTTGCTTGGATGCATGCTGCCCGCCTGCAGCCTGCTGAGTGTTTTGGAAGGAAACATATTTAATTTGTCTTCTGTTATGACTGTTATATTTGTGGTGCTACTTATATGAACACTAACAAATGTAAATGTTAGGGATCTTTAAAATAAAGCAGATTTGCAATCATGGCAAGATACAACCTCAAGTGGATAAGATGGAAAGAACTGTGTTGGGATTCATCTTACCATTTAGTTTGATGTTTTTGAGGAAATACGACATTTCAGGACTTTTCATCCCTCTGTACTTAAAAATATTGTACACACAATCCCTGGCCTTCAGGAACTCATGGTGTATGTGGCCTTTAAAACACACTTGGATGGCAGGGGGCGGCCAGGTGCTGTGAGAAGCAGCAGAATAACACCCCAAGGCATAAAACAGCATCAGACACTCAGGCAATTAAAGTTAGGTCTCTACTGATGTGACACAGAAATTTCATGGAAAGGTGACATCTAAAGAAAGGGCTCACAAACAGCTGGACTCTGGAGTGGCTCATACACCACACTAAGAAACCTAGATTTTATTGCAAAAGTAAAGAAAGCCCACTAAAGATGTTAGAGAGAATGATATATTTACATCTTTATTTCACCCTAGAAGACTGATTCACCATGAGAATACTGACGGGTAGACCCTGGGAAGACTGCTATCTCCAGATGTTACTAACCTCTTTCATCTCACCATTATGGATTCTGTTTCTCTCAAGCCCCCATAGAACAAGGTGAGCTGAGAGTAGAGACTGGGAAACCAGTTAGGAGACTGATGGACTAACCATGGAAAGGGAGAGGGTAGCATCAACAGAGAGGAGCTAGACTCCAGAGATATTAACGAGCAAGACATGATGATCAACTAAATAATAAGTAGGGGTCTGAGAAGGTCGTTCAGTGGTAGTATGGTTACCTAGCATGTGAGAGGCCCTGGGCTCAATTCCCAGCACTGCAAAAAGTAATGACAATAACAATAACAAGTGGAAAGAGGGAAATAGGAGGCAGAAAATACTGAGATGTGCTAGAGAATTAACTCTGAGAAAGAAGCCATGATTTGTAACACTAGCTGATTTCTGTGATATAAATGCTCCCACTATGCCCTTTCAAGTAACCAAACTGATGTCACTGAACACAGAGCTTATAAGAGATAAAGTCAGTCTTCACAACTGGTAGGTGCCACTGCACAGAGAACAGAAAGCTTACTTCTTCTACACAAGAACTACGCTACACTTCCCAGCCACCTCTGCGTTAAATGGGCCCTTGTGACTGCTTCAGCCAACAGAGGGCAAACTTCTAAAATAAGAACATGCCAATTCTAGCCTTGCCTATAAAAACCTTCCTCACATGGTCCTCCATGTCCTTTCCCATTCCTGCTGGCTAGAACAGAGATGACCTCCAGGGGAACCTTGGGAATCATATGTTGAAGATGGTACAACATGGAAAGAGTCTAAGTCTTTGAACCAATATTTACAGGATCAGCTATATTTGGACTCTTTCAGGAATAAGAAATAAATTTACATTGTGCTTAGCCACTGTATTAGTCAGAGTTCTCCATAGAAATAAAATAGAACCAACAGAATGTGTGTGTATGTGTTTGTGTGTGTGTGTGTGTGTGTGTGTGTGTGTGTATGGGAGGGAGGGTTTTATTTTTGCTGTTTATTTGTGTGTTTATTTGTTTGGTTTTTAGGAATTGGCTCATGCACTTATGGAAGCTGGCAAGTCCAAAGTTTCCAGGGCAGGTTGGAGACCCTGGAAGATCCAATGTTGTAGTTCAGTCTGAAGGATTCTTTCTATCTTGCTTGGGGGAGGTCAGTCTTTATTCTATTCAGATCTTTAATTCATTAGATGAGGATCCTACATGATAGTCAAGGCAATCTACTTTATTCAAAAGTCTATCAATTTGGGGCTGGAGCGGTGGCTCAGCCGTTACAGCACTTGCCTGGCATGCGCGAGTAAGCAAGTTCGAACCCTAGCACCACGTACACAATGAAGTCTTGGAGCAACAAAGCCCACATGGAAAAACTAAATAAAATTGATTCTCTCTCTCTCCCTCTCTCCCTCTCTCTCTCTCTCTCTCACTCTCTCTCCCTTTCTCTTTAAAAAAAAAAAAAAGGTCTATCAATTTAGGCTGGGCACAGTGGCGCACACCTGTAATCCCAGCGACTTTGGAGGCTGAGGCAGGAGGACTGCAAGTTCAAAGACAGCCTCAGCAACTTAGCAAGGCCCTAAGCTACTCACGAGACCCTGTCTTGAAATAAAATATGAAAAGGGCTGGGAATGTGACTCAGTGGTTAAGTTCCCCTGGGTTCAATCCCCAGTACCAAAAAAATCAGTGTTATTCTGGGGACCCTCACAGAAACATCCAGATTAATGTTTGATCAAATATCTGGGCACCATGGCCCCCAGCCAAGTTGACAGAAAACGGACCATCACAGACATTGAGAGTCACAGTTTATCTATTTCAATCTTGGTTAATACATGGTATAAATGGTAGCTCTGTTTCATGGCTTGGCGATGGTAGAAAAACACATTAATTGAAAAAAAGAGAATACTGAAAAGGAGCCAATATGAACACAGAATACATTGTTCAGTTTTTAAGTCAGACATTATTTTCTATAATAGTGTTTAAAGGTCTTGGAATCTGAATTATGTTTGGGTAATAATTCAGAGAAATAAATCCAACATCTCCGGAATCCCAGTCTGTTGCTCTGGACCTATTCAGTCTCAAGTATAAAAAAAAAAAAAAAGATTAGATTCTTCCCAATGCATAAATTACTTCAAGGACACTTCAAATTAATATATTCAGAATACTACAGGACCATAAAGAATCAAACTGCATCCCCAGTGGCCCAGAAGATTTTACTGGCACCCATTTTTCTACCTATTAATGAATTTTTTTTGCTTACAAGAGTTGAGCTTCATGATTACATTCATTAATAGCATACTTATTAATAGCAAATTTATTGTCAACCTTACCTATATCTTCTCATTTTAGAGATGCCTCAAAAGATACAAGTATAATTAATCCAGTCCCACCAAGAGATTTGGTCTCATAGCAGTATGCTTCCATTGCTACCGTACCCTGGGAAAACCGCAACGGATCCAGTCATGCTTGGTTGACCACCTACTCTAATGATAAGCACTATGCAAGATGTTGGGAGCAAAAGAAGTAGGGAGAACAGAAGACACAGTCCTTGTAGTCCAGACAATTCCAAAGGAATCCAGAAAGATTAGGTCCAAGCCAAGAGCCATCTCCCTTTTGTATTGGACCCTATCCACCCAGGGACTCAGCTGAGTCAGATTCCTTGATGACCGCATCTGCCAAACATCTCTGAAACCAATTTAATCTACAAAGTCCTCAAGCCCAAGAAGAATTGAAATTAGCCCATGCCTCCCTCCATGTCTGAGTCAGAACTGACGAGTTTAACAAAGAATGTTTTTGATTCAGCCACCAGAGTCTCACTAAAAAAAGAAAGGAAAAAAAGGAAATCCTAGATTACATCTGCATATTAAATTCACTTTCATACTGTTGAGTCCTGTGTTTGCATCTGGTCCCTGGGTAAATTCATGAAATAACAGAAAGGTAGAATAATAGAATATTTTTCCTGTGATCTATTTTTTTAAGTTATAGTGCTATTTGTTTTGTCACTCTTAGAGCTTTATGCATATTTTTTAAATTTTCTATTCATGGCACTTTAAATAACTTTTCATTGTGTTTGTGTGTGTGGACACATGGCAGAAGGTTCAAAGTCTCAGGTCCCTTTCTTCTTTTTTTTTTTTTTAAGAGAGAGAGGGACAGTGTGTATGTGTGTGTGTGTGTGTGTGTGAGAGAGAGAGAGAGAGAATCAGTTTTATTTAGTTCTTCATGTGGCCTTCATTGCTCCAATACTTTGTTGTGTATGTGGTGGGGGGTTTGAACTTGGCATCCTGGCGCATGCCAGGCAGGCACCGTAACTGCTGAGCCACCGCTCTAGCCCTCAGGGTCCTTTCTTCTGTCTTACTTTGAGTCCTCTCTAAAGCCACCAGACGACTCTGGTGTAGCTAGTTTATTTAGGAGTTGGCCTCGGGAAGCACAATTTGAGAGCATGTGAGACACAGCAGACGAAGAAAAGCCACATAGTGCTGTGTTAATCAACCATTTACTACCAAGGCAACCAAAGTGCAGTCCCACTAGGGACACTCTGAATTACAAATTATGTAGAATGCACTTCAAAAATGGCCCACCAAGAGGAAGGGAAATGGGAATTTTCCACCTATTCCCATTGCTGGTGGGATGAAGGCTGTCTCTAGTGGTGTTACCTGCTGGTCTTTCCAAGTTGTTCGATATACAGCTTTAAAAAGCTCCCAGGCAATCAGAAAGAGCCTTGAGGCAGGAAGCAGAGAATCAGGCAGGTTCTTAAGGTGGCTGAGTACCTGGGGTGAGACGGGAGAGGAGCTGTCCATCAGGGCTGCCCACTCAGCAGATGGCCACAGCCCCTGCTCTTCAAGGCCTCAAAGGGCACCTCAGCTGCTTCTTCCTGCAGCCACCACCTGTTCCGGGCAGGTAGGCTGCCTTCCCCAGCAGCCCAGCAGGACAGGAAGCAATCTTCCTTCTCCCTTCACACTGCCCACCTCTGACAAACACAGGTTCTTTTGAGGTTTATGGACAGGATTATTCATTTTGTCTTTGCATATTTTTAGTACTAACAGGTTAGAAGTAACATTAAGGACATTACAAGTTGTATTAGAATTCTCAAGGCGATCTTCCTATTCCCTGGACAATGAGTCAGACTTGCTCTGCCATGGCTCCTGTCCTACCCTTGTGCTGCCCCGCCCCCCATTCATTCCTACCCAAGAGCCAGCTCTTCTGGGTCTCCCAGTCCACTTGACTTCAGGGTACCACAAGGACACCCACCACACCTAACTCTACTCATTTTTTCTTAGATCTTATCTGGAGAGGATGCAGGAAAGTGAATATAAGGAGTCCATAGAGTAAGACCCGTTTGGATTCTGCAGGAAGCCCAGGAGTGTATCCAATCCTGTCACTCTTCCTGCTGTCTCACAGGGGCATGTCCCATCAGGACATGTTCCAAATGTCCCTAGGTTCCAAAGACTCTGCTTTTAACAACCAGATGTCCACATTTCACTTTACATGTAAAAATGAGCTCATTATATGTGGCCAGATAATATAAAAGCTTCCTTTGTGTTCTTATTCTATATCCTGAAACTAATGAATAACGCAAGATGAAATGAAAGAGAACCCCAGAAAACGCAGTGACTTTACAGAGTCCCGGAACTGCCCTAAATGTATCATCTTGCGAAGGCGAAAGTGCCTTTCTGGATCAAGTCCTGAAGATGAAGTTTTAGAAAACTAACAATGAAAACTATCAAGTTAAAAAGGAGACAAAATAGATTCCTGGGAGCAACATAAACCAACAAAATGACTACTGCCCATCGGAGTCAAACTTTGGTTCTCAATAGTTGAAAAAAGTTGATCTGCTCATGAGAACATGATGATCTATATTTTATTTCCCAGCCATGCATTAAAATTAATACTTTCGTAGGTCAAGGTTTTAACATTCTTCTTAAATTATGAAATTTAGCCTCACAATGACATTCTCACGGTAAATTCCAGAACAAGGAAAAAAACAGATCTTACCAATTGGGGCATAAAATATGAATCTTATAAGACAAAACATGCTTGTTGAAACACATGTTGCTTTAACATAAAGGATGAAGAGATATGTCTCCAGTCTGACTTAATTTATATTGCTCTTCCTATTTCTAAACTTTTTAAGAGAACTTTCCATGATACAGTGTTTTCTGGAGGCACAGAAGTTTAGTCTGATCTCTTTAAAAATGAGTGTTCATTAACGTTCACTTTATTAAATAAAAACTATCACCACTGCTTTAAAGTAAGGTTTCAAAAGGAAGCAGTTACGTCACTTAAAACTCACAATAATTCTATGAGGTATGCACAATCATCTCATTTCATACATGGGGAAACTGAGGCAGAGAGCAGTTGTGGAAGGCACATAGCAAGTAAGGACCGCATAAAGGCACAAACCAAGGCAGGGATAGGATGAAATAAGTGGGAGGAGCTCCCTGGCCTGGAAGAGGAAATAATAAGGTATGGTAAGTTTTCCATTGCAACATAACAAATTACCCCAAACATAATGGCTTGAACCACACATATTTATCATCTCACGGTTCTGCAGGTAAAGACTCATGCATGACTAGATTTTCTGCTCAGAGTCTTGCTCAGGGTTAAGGCTGCAGCAAGGTGTGTCAGCAGAGTGCCTGGAGGCTAGCTTCCAAGTTTCTACACGCTGTTGGCAGAATTTGGTTCCTTCCTTGCAGTGAGAGGACTTTTCCTGTTTCCTTGCTGGCTCTTGGCTGGGACCACTCTCAGGTCCCTACCTCATGGCCATCTCCATGGGCAGTTCACAACACAGCAGCTTTCTTTGTCAAAGGTAGCTGGAGAGTTTTTGGCCATGGGTCAACTCTCTTCCTGCCGGAGGGTCCCAAACCCTTTTGAGAGCTCGACTAATTAGAAAAGATCCACACAAGGATAATGCATCTTTTAATCAACTGACTTGGACTTTAAACAAATCCATGGAATCCCTTCGTCTTTGTCATATAACGCCACCTAATTCCAAGAGTAGCATCCATCAAACTAACAGTGCTCCCTACATTGAAAGCAAAAGGGATTGATTATCCTGGTTGTGTACACCAGCGGAGGCCATCCTGAGGACTTTCTTCACTTTTCACAGGACGAGCCTGAAGCCTGGTTCCCTTATGAACCAAATGAGGCCCAAAACTATAGTAGTGAGAATTAGGATTTCCAGGAAAGAAAATGTTATCTTCGCCACACCCATGTTCATAGCAGCATTATGCAAAATAGTCAAAGGTTGGAAGCAACCCAAGCGTCCATCAATGGATGAATGGACAAAATCTGTTATCTACCTAGAATGGAATGCTATTTGACCTTAGAAATGGGGGAAACTCTGACACATGCTACTTCATGGATGAAACTTGAAAGATTAGGGAAAGTGAAATAAGCTACTCACAAAAAGACAAATATTGTATGACTCAACTTCCATGGGGTTCCCAGAGTTCAACTCAAAGAAAGTATGGTTTCTGGGAGTAAAAGGGAATGGGGATTCATGGGTACAGAGTTTTGATTTTGCAAGATGATAAGATAAAAGAATTCTGGAGGTGAACGATGGCAATGGTTACACATAATGTTGATGTGTTTAATGCCACTGAACAGTGCACTTAAAAATGGTTACAATGGAGGCTGGAGCAGTGGCTCCGTGGTTATGGAACTTGCCTGGCATGCACAAGTACACAGGTTCAAACCCCAGCACCATGTACACAACCAAGTGTCGGAACAATGAAAGCCATGTGAAAAACTCAATAAAAATTGATTCTCTCTGTCTATCTGTCTCTCTCTCTCTCTCTCTCTCTCTCTCACTGTCCTTCTTTCTTTAGAAAAAAAAAGGTTACAATGGGGGCTGGAGCAGTGGCTCAACAGTTACAGTGCTTGCCTGGCATGTGCAAGTACATGGGTTCAAACCCCAGCACCATGTACATAACTAAGTGACAAAGCAATGAAAACTATGTGAAAAACTCAATAAAAATCGATTCTCTCTGTCTCTGTCTCTCTCTCTGTCTCTGTCTCTCTCTCTCTCTCTCTCTCTCTCTCTTGCTGTCCTTCTATCTTTATAAAAAATGGTTACAATGATAAGTTTGATGTTGTATGTATTTGACCACAACTTAAAATAATAACAAAATATCTTTTCCGATGAAAGCACTTACAACTATTTTTTTAAACTCATTTAACAGACAAGAACAGAGATTTGCATTGGAACAGGCACCGTTCTAGGTTTTAAGGTAGGCAAATATTACTGTCACAGTTTTAACAATGATTAGTGAATTAAAATTTTTTTACAATAATTATCGTTATGTCAGAAATCACAACAAAAACGGTGATCAAACTGATGTTCCTACTCCAACTGAAAGAGACTCACCTGACCCAGATCCAAGGTGAGGTTGACTTTGTTGTACTGTGTGCCTGAGGACAGAGGAGGGCTTTGCCACCACCGTTCAGATCCATCGATTGCATTGGTGGCTGGATGTGCTTTCCTCGAATCTTCAGAATTACAGTAGTCACAGAACTGACCCTGAAAAACAAAACACCCTGTTTTAAACTTTCAAGCAATTTTTGTCTTATCAATTTAGCAAAAGAGGTAATCAAACAAAGACTATTTCATACAGCTTAGCAATTTCAGCTATTGAAATTTATCATAATATATTCTTGGTCAAGGCTTCCTCTTTCATTTAATCCTGTATCCTATCACCCAATTGTCCTCCAGGATATAGATTATGTTTATCTTGCATCCTTTACAGCAATACTTTTCTTGCCCCATACAATACTTTAAGAAGAGCCTGCTGTGTTTGTATGCAAAGATGCTTCCACTTCAACAAATTCATTTTACTCGTTAAATTCTACTTTTGCAATTCTATATGAGGCACTGGGGTACAAAGAGGATCCCTGTTCATAGTCCCAGTGGAGGCATTAAGTATATAAATAACCATCAGGGACATGGGGTACTGCAAATACCTCTGCAGATACAGTGCTGGGGTCAAGGGCCGGAGCTATTCCAGGGTGGAAGAGACGGTGCTTAAGCTGCCTGGGTAGATGGGAAGGACTTTGGTAAGTGGCAGTGAGCAGTAAAGAGGGAAAGCGTTCCAAGTGGAGGAACCAGCATGAACAAAGGCACAGAGGCTTGCCAGTTCAATGAGGAGAGGTGGCTGGCTGTGAAGATCAGAGCAAGTAGTCAGCAATTCCTTCAATAGGTAAATTGGAACCATTTTTCCTGTGGTGATGTCTGTTTGATACTGTAAACTCCTAACTCCTAATGTGCTGGAGTGGCGGCTCGCCAGTTACAGCGCTAGCCTGGCATGTGCAAGGAAGCAGGTTTGAACCCCAGCACCACCTATACAACAAAGTGTCGGAGCAATGAAAGTCACATGAAAAACAAAATAAAATTGATTCTCTCTCACTGTCCCTCTCTCTCTTAAAGAAAAAAAAAAAGGACTCAAGGGGTTGGCTAATAGCAATGGCAATCTCCAAATAAAGGATGAGAAATATTTCCTCCATGTCTTGCATCCTCTTTCAATGACCAGATCCTTGAACCTTGGTCCCTGAACCTGAGCCGCACCCTCACCCCTATGCTAATCTACTCTGCTCTCACATAGAATGGAGACAGAAGCAAACTTAAACCCACAGCCTCCCCAGGAATATGTTGTGCAGCAGCAGCAGACAACCAGAAAAGGCAATGAGAGAAAATGGCATGTCCAATAGGCACAGAGAATATCAATCGTCTCAAAAAATTAAGTTTTATTAAGGGAATTTTCAAAATCTACATAAATGGAGAGATTTTTCCTAGGAAGAAAAATAATAAATACTTATATCAATGTTCCCTCAAATTGATCTATAGAGTCAGTATTACTCTAAGGAAACCCTCAATAAGGATTTTATTGAAATATAATAAGAATTATAAAAATTTTATATGACTGTAAAGGACCAAAAAAAGCAATATGTTAGTGAAAAAAAGAAAGGGGGGGGGAGAGAGAAAGAGAGAGAGAGAGAGAGAAATTTTCCCTTCAAGGTACCAGGGTTTATTACGAAGTTATTGTAACTAAGGAGGGCAAGATAAGACAGAACAGAGCACCAGAAAACAGTCCCACACCTTTAAAAAACCTTAGTATACAACAAATGTGATATGTTAGGTCAGTGGGAAAAGCAGAGATATTCTATGTTCCATAAATATTCCCACAGAATCTAACAAAATTAGATTCCTCCTCAAGTCACAAACAAAAAGCAACTTCAGACCAATTAAAGATTTAAATGTCAAAAATAAACCTTTAAGTTCTCTTAGTGGAAAACATGAATATCTTTTAGAACTTGGACCAAGGAACGTTTTCTTCAGATGCAAAAATCATTGATTACATAAGAGGATATACATAAATTTAAAAATAAGAATTTTGGTTCATTAAAGATACTTTAGAGAAGTGAAAAGTTGTAAGAAGAGATTCACAATACACAAAGTGGTCAATAATTCCCCAGTGGTGGCTCTCATCAATTCCCTTTCTCTCTGTATGTGGCTGCTGCTTCACCTATAAAAAGATGAAAGGCTATTTCCCCTGGAAGGTACTCTGTTCTCTTGAGTCAAGATTGACTTTATTTTTTTTTTCTTTTAGCAGAAGTAACAATCTGGGATATCCAAGAACAGGCTTATGAGGGCTGACAGGTTCTGCTTATTTCCTCTCAGAAGCTAGCCTCCATGTAAGAAAACCAACTACCCCCAAATCACTAAGCTGTAGTAAAGACTAGTTATACTCCACTAGAAAGGACACATTAAAGAGCACAGAGATACCTAATACATGTTGAACCTTTCAGTCCATCCTAGCCACTGTCTGAACATAATAAATGAGTTACCCCAACTGACACTGCATGGAGCAGAAGAACTACCCACCTGAGCCCAATCAACCCACAAACTCTTGCACATATTTATTAGCATCATATATTCAAGAACGTTCATAGCAGCACTGCCCACAGAAGCAAAATCCTAGAACTAACCTAACTCTTCAGCTACAGGAAAGTGGATGACTAGATAGTGGTATATTCACACAAAGAGTGACTACATAAATAATAGTGAATAAATGAATATGTGCAACAATATGAAATATTAGCACTTTATTAAGTGAAAAAGAGCATGATACACTTTTTATAAAGTTGAAAACAACCAAAATGAAAAGCACTTACTTTTTTAAGAAAAACCTACAGATATAATTACAACTACATAAAAAAGGAAAGCAAAAGAAAAATTAAAGATTCAGGATTGTAGGAAACAGAGGGAATTGGGGGCATTTTATATGCTCAGGCATAGGTTCACATTAAGGCTGTATTTTTGGTTTTGACAGCAAGTTCATGCATGCTTACACTATTTAAAAGACATACCCATATATACAAGCGCACCATGCAAGGATCAACAATAGGACCATGTCAACCTGAGGGCTGTGACATTCTTAATATAATTCTGCTTCAGAGGTCCAATGTTTATTACAAGTCATAAATAAATAAAATCAGGACAAAACTGATAGAAGTTGGAGAAGAGGAAAGAGGGACAGAGAGAGAGAACAATTATTCATCTAACCATGCAACAAATCTGCTCTCATCATCTAATCTGCACCAGAAATGATTCAATATTGAGGATATTGTTAGTTTACTAACATAGGAAATAAAAAATGGAATGGGAGAGGCTA
>PVKS010025010.1:0-30368 GCA_004027875.1 Aplodontia rufa | reverse complement strand
TCACAAGCCAGGCAAGTGCTCCAACCACTGAGCCACTGCTCCATTTTTTTTTTTTTTTTTAAGAGAGACAGAATCAACTTTATTTTTTCATCTGGTTCTTATTTTTCTGACACTTAAATGTGTATGTGATGCTGGGGTTCAAACTTAGGTCTTTGTGCATGCTAATAAGGTAAGCCCTGTAACCGCTGAGCCATGGCTGCAGCCCTTACCTTAGTTCTTTTATGCCTTTTTTTTTTTTTTTTTTTCCTTTTGAGAGGAGTTTTGCTGTGTTGTCTTGGCTGGTTTCTTAATTTGTGGACTGAAGATTCTTCCACTTCAGCCTCTCAGGTAGCTGGGATTATAGACATGTAGTACCATGCCTGACTTCTATTTTTTATATGTTTCTGTTAGGTTTAGAAAAAACCTAACCCAGTCATTATACCTCTAAGGACAAAAATTTAAAAAAAAGTTAAATACAATTTATCGGTGCATTTTGTTCTGTTTAGATGCAATATGCTGTTCTGTGCTTATGTAGGATAGATATTAAACTGACATTTTTATGAGGCATAAATTTGTGATTTTAACCTAATCCATTACATTCACAAAGATTGAGATTTGTAACAGCTTTTGTTTTTATCTAATTATATTCGCTAATAAATTTTTTAAACAATTTTATATTTATTATAGAAAAGTTACTGCCACTATTAATATTTTGATTTATAACTCAATTTTACTTATATGTAAGGGATCATTTTCATTTAAATATATGCATTACAGAAGAAAGACATTGAAATTACCACTTTGTTGATAAGTAGGATTTTGTGTCATGTTATTATTTTGTGTATTTAGTGATTATTTTACAGTTTACATAGCAGATCACAGCTTCACTATATCAACACATTTTAACTGTCCAAGAAATCTTTTTTTCATTAAATTTGATTGGTAAATGAAAGCATTAATTATTTCAATTAAAACTTATGTCAAGGGCTGGAGCAGTGGCTTAGCAGCCCTTGGAGAGCTTGCCTGGCATGCAGAAGGACCCAGGTTCAAATTCTAGCACCACATTCACAACTAAGTGTCAGAGAAACAAAGGCCAGATGAAAACATACATAATATCTATTTTCTCTTTTTCTCTCTCCCTCTCTTCCTCTCTCAAAAAAATAAAAGCTTTTGTCAAAATAGTAGAATTTTGGGGGCTGGAGCCGTGGCTCAGCAGGTACTTACTGCACTTGCCTAGCATGCACAGAGATTTGAGTTCAAACCCCAGCACCACGTACACAACGAAGTGTTGGAGCAATGAAGGCCATGTGAAAAACTAAATAAAAGTGATTCATTCTCTCGCTCTGTCTCACTGTCCCTCTCTCTCTAAAAAAAAAAAATAATAATAGAATTTTCATTGGTTGTGACTACTGATGATCTTTTCTTTCCCCCAGGGCTGAGGACCCAATTCGGGGCCTTGCACGTGCTAGGCAAGTGGTCTGCCACTGAGCTAAATCCCCAACCCCAAACAATTTTAGTTAGTTTTTCAAGTGGCCTTCGTTGCTCTGAGACTTCACTGTGCACATGGTGCTGGGGTTTGAACTCACATACTGGCGCATGCAAGGCAAGCTCTGTAACCGCCGAGCCACCACCGCTCCAGCCCCTTATGATCTCTTTTGATCAGGATTTAGGTTCATGGTTTGAATTGATTTCTAGTGAAGTAGTTATGGGTCTGCAGCAAAAAAAAAAAAAAAAATAGTAATTGAAAATAGGGCTTAAGGTTATAGCTCAGTGGCAGAGTGCTTGCCTAGTATTGGATTCAGTCCCTAGCACCATGTAAAATTAAATAAAGGTATAGTCTATCTACAACTAAAAGAAAAATTGGAAAAAAATAAAAAAGGAAAAGTGAAGCCAGTTTGTCAAAAGGCTAAATTTGTTCAATATGGGAAACTACTAAGAGAAAAATTAAAAAAGAAAATAAAAAGCCCCTACATGACAAAATAAGGCAATTCTGTGTCAGGCTTTCCTTGCCCTCACCTAGTTATATTGAATTTTGACTCGTGATACTCTAGTATAGCTGTCATAAGAAACCTCTCTGCCTTTATTGCCCATGTTATACCCTATTTCCACACTTAAATTTTTTGCTGTAACTCTACCAAGCTGTAGTAAAACAGAAACATCGCTCTTTAGAACAAAAAAGAGTTCTTTTTTTTGCGTAGTTTGACAAGTATATGCTTCATTTTCATGGATATCTATACTCAGTTTTACCCTGTATCCTAAATTTGACATTTATAAGATACAACCCAAACTTTGTGTACATGTTTTACCTCGGGTTTTTTTTTTTTTTTTTAAGAGAGAGGGACAGTGACAGAGAGAGAGAGATTGATTCAGTTTTTTATTTAGTTTGTCTTGTGGCCTTCATTGCTCTGAGACTTTGTTGTGTACGTGGTGCTGGAGTTTGAACTCGTATACTCGTGCATGCAGTGCAAGTGCAATAATCGCTGAGCTCTAGCCCCAGAAGCAGTCTTTTTATTGAGATAGAACCATATCATTAAATCAAAGGTAATATAGGATATGGATAGTTAACTTTAAGGAAAATTATAGTAAACAATTTAGTAATAACAATTTTGACAGTTTTACTTACTTGACCTTCGAAAGGTAATGATCATGATAAGTGTTTAAGGACATGGAAATAGCAGTTGCTCTGATGTAATCATTACACACTGTATATAAGTATTGAATTGTCACACTGTACCTCACAATTTTATATATTTATGTAATTTACTTATCAGTTAAATCTTTTTTGTAACTATAAAAAGGTAAATGGTTTAGGACTGTAGGTTCATTTTAGAATAAGGTTGAAGAGAAATCTAAATGAATGTTTAAATGTTATTGAAAGGCCAAATAACTTATATTCCTAGCATTATAAATTTGTTTCGATAGCATGATTGTAATTTGCTTTCAGAACATACTTATATTTTATGATTAGCAGATTACTAAAATTGTTCTCCACTGGATATATAATTGCTATATTTCTAATTTTAATGTAAATCAGAATGAAGTGTGCTTTAAAGTAAACTTTAAGAAGAATAAACATTATGTAAAGCTTTTCTGAATAAATGCAACTCAGGAAAAGTTAAATGACAGTGGAATCATGAATTTGAGGGTAGGTATTCCTAGGTTAGGTTTACCTTAATTTATCTAAAAAATGGTTGCCTTCCTGCCACTAGAACATTCACATTGTACACTCAAGGATTTAGACAAAAATCTCATTTCCTATCCTTAACACACCTATACTACTGCTTAAGTAACTTAATATTTGAGCAGGAAATATTTTTTGTTAGTGTAAGGGTAGCAATGTGAAATATCTTTTTTTTTTTTTCAGGGCTGAGGACCAAACTCAGGGCCTTACAGGTGCTAGGCAAGTGCTCTGCCACTGAGCTAAATCCTCAACCCCAATTTGAAATATCTTGACAATAAAATTTTCTACTCCTTGTGGTCTCCAGATGAATTTAGGCTTTAGATACCAATATGTTAGGAATATTAAGCCCTTCTTTTAATCTTGTAGGAAAATTGTAATTACTCTCCTATTTTGTAGGTAAACAATTTATGTACCTTGTCCATGTACCCTGTGTGTTAATGTGATCTTGTTTACTAGGTCTTCCAAGCATGACTTGCTAGAGTTTAAAACCTTAAAAAAAATCTTTCTCTGGAAAGTTAACACACTGTACATCCATGTTTCAATCTGCTTCTTTAAGTTAAACATTTTAAAGATCTGCTCTAAATTTCATCCTCTAGGAAATTTAAATAGATAGTACTTCAAGTAAATTCTATTTTATTCATTCATACTGGGGATTGAACCCAGGGGTGCTTAACCACTGAGCCACATGCCCAACCAGCCCTTTTTATATTTTATTTTGAGACAGTGTCTAAGTTGCTTAAGGCATCACTTAAGTTCCTGAGGTTGGCTTCAAACTTCAGTATCCTCCTGCCTCAGCCTCCTGAGTCTCTGGGATTATAGGCATGTGCCACTGTGCCTGGCTCAAGTAAATTTTAAATAAAGATACTACTTTGTCTTCCTAAAAAGTAAATTTCATTTGTCTCACCTCCCACCCCCATCCCTGAGGTCAAGCTAAGGACCTTGCAAAGGCTTGGCAAGCACTTGACCACTGAGCTGTGTGCCCCAGTCCTTAATTTCCTTTTGAGATTGAGATAAATTAACTACTAGTAAAGGATCAAAATTCCGGTAAATTTTTTTGTAACTGCTGTTTTCTAATAAGCTGCAGTGCCCTGTGTCTTTTAAAAGAATATTTTCAAGTTTGTAGACTTTCCCTGCTACGTGGTGCAGTACTGTTGGCTGGCCAGGTAATCGGAAAGTGAGCTGGTGTTATTTCTATCTAAAGTGGACTTGTAAACATTCCCTACTGTCAAGGTGTAGCATCATACTGAAACACAAATTTGGCCTTTTTCTTTTTTGATGGAACTTAAACCCAGATGCATGTTACTGTAACACAGGGTTGTTAACGTACTGGAGAGTTTTTTTTCTCACACACCTGTGGAATGAACTGTGCAGACTATGGAGGGTGAGAATTCAGTAGCTGATTTATTAGAAGCAAGCAAGGAAAGTGCCCACAGTATGGGAAGGCACCCAAAGAGAGTAGTGGTATTATATATCCAGTGGGGAACAATTTTAGGGATTTTTGTACTGTTTTGATTACTGACCTTTCATTGAAGAGTCCCCATGATTGTTCTCTTATTTCCATAATGAGACAGTTTGGTTTTTTCTAAAGAGAGTGAGAAAGAATCAATTTTATTTAGTTTTTCATGTGACCCTCCTTGCTCCCATACTTCCTTGTGTACATGGTGCTGGAGTTCCAACCTGCATACTTGCTTTCGCATGCCAAGCACTGCTCCAGTCCCCATAATGGGCCAATTTAATGTATTTGTTAACCTGAGTTTTTCCTGTACTTGTTCTTTTTTTTTAAAACATGCTCTGATAGGTTTTATTAAAGAAAAATTTTACATGGTTTACTTTTCACCAGTCTGTTCTGGCATGATTCTAATGATATCAGAATCATCTGGATCAATGATAGAAGGTGTGCATACTCTGTAGTATTTTCCACATGCTGTGCCTATTTTAATATTATTACCACTGTAGTGATGGATACCAGTTTTGGCCAACATGGCATAGTATTCTATTTCAGATTTCCTCAAAGCTGGACAGTGGTTGGTGAGGATGACCAATTTTGCTTTGCCCTGTCTGATCATCTTCAGTGTGTGCTTGTATCCCAACAAGCTGAAATCTGGAATTGATCAACTCCAGAGACTTTCATTTTGCAGCTACCATCTTCCTGCCTTAGATGCAGGATGGCTCCCTACCTAGAACATAGAGGATCAAAAAAGAACAGCTGCTTCGATGGCCAGAGAGCTAGAAAGGAAGGAATTCCCACCTATGTACTTGTTCCTTTAAAACAAAAGAATTGCTTAGGTTCAAAACAACTTGTTGGGGTCCACTAACGTTAGGGTAGTCAAGGAAACCTGGGGCAACAGCAGAATGTGTGGACATCCAAGCATGAGTAGCACCTTCTGTCAGGCAGCCAAAAACAATCAAAAAACAAACTTTACCTAGGGTTTAATCTGGGGTGGTTGTCCTGCCCCACTACCACTGACCAACATCACCAGTGCTTTTAATTTTTATTTTGAGATGGGGTCTGAGTTGCCCAGGCTGACTTTGAACTTGGGATCCTCCTTCTTTGGCCTCCTGAGTAACTGGGATTGTTGGTACATGCTATCACAAAAGTGGCCTTTATGTTTATTTTTTATATGCTCACTTCAATATAATTTCCCTCTATTTGCAAAAATTACACAGTTTGACTTTAAATTAAAATTGGGCTGTGTTAGTATGTGATTTCGTTTGCCTAAAGAATGATAGGAGTTGCCAAATCTGGTAGAAAGTCAGAAAAGATCAATTTTTTCTTTTATTCTTTGGGTGCTCCCCCCCCCCAATTTTTGCTTGATGCTAGGGAATCTAATCCTGGACCTTCTACATGTGAAGTTAAGTGCTATACAACAAAGTTATACTCTCAGCCCTAAAATGGCCTTTTTTTTTTTTCAAAGAAGTTTTAGGTTCATAGCACATTTAAATGGAATGTATATAGCTCCCATGTCTTGCCCCTTTGCCCACTCCTAAGTCTCCCCTATGATCCATATTCCAATAACATTTGTTTGAGCAAATGAATCTACCATAATGCTTCATTATTATCAAGAGTCCAAAGTTTACATTAGGGTTTACTGTTAGTGTTGTACATTTACTGGATTTGACACATGTATAATGACACATATCTGTCATTGTAGTATCCTAAAGAATAGTTTCATTGCCCTGAAAATCTGTGCTCTGCTAAGTTACTCTGTTTCCATAGTCTCCTGTTTTCCAAAATGTTATATAAAAGTTCTGATCATGTAGTATGTAGCATCTGATTAGCTTACTTTTTAGTGCTGAATTATTGTCCGGATGTTCCAAAGTTTAAAGGACTTCTTGGTTGTTGGGGCAGTTACGAATAAAGCTGCTGGAAACAGCTGTGTATAGGTTTTTCTGTAGAAGTAAGTTTTCATTTCATTAAGGTAAATAGCAAGAAGCCTAATAACTGGTAAGGGCATATTCAGTATTGTAAGAAACTGTTCAGCTGTTTCCCAAGGCACCTGTATCGTTTTAAATTTTCACTAGAAATATCTAAAAGTTCTTATTTTTCTACATCTTTGTCAGTATTTGGTATTGTCAGTATTTTGGATTTGGATTAGTCTAATAAGTATATAATTGTATCTACTTTTTTAGTTTGTACTTCCCCAATAGCATATGATGTTGAACATCTTTTTACATGTTTAATTTGGCATCTGTGTATCTTCTTTGTTGAAGTGTTTGTTTAGGTCTTTTCCCATTTTTAAATTGGGCTCTTCATTTTTCTGTTATTGACTTTTATAAGAGTTTGGTGTATAGAGCTGGAGCGGTGGCTCTGCAGTAGAGCACTTGCTTGGCATGTGTGAGGACCTGGGTTTGAACCCAGGTACCACATACACAACTAAGTGTTGGAGAAACATAAACTAGATGAAAAAATAAAAAAGTTGATACCCTTTTAAAAAATAAAAAAGTTCAGTTTATATATTGGATTGTAGTTCTTTGTCAGTTTTATCCTGTGTCTGTCTATCTTCTCTCTCTGGCTTCTTTTCTTTTTTTTTAATTTTTTTTTTTTTTTTTTTTTAAAGAGAGAGACAATGAGAGAGAAAGTTTTTAATTTTGAAATCTGTTTCAATCAGTTGTTTCTTTTCATGGACCATGCTTTTGGTGTTATATATAAAATGTCATTGCCATAACCAAGCTCATCTAGATTTTCTCCTGTTATTTTTTGGAAGTTTTGTGATTCTGTTTTATATCAGTTCTATAGTTTCTTTTATGTTCATTTTTTTTTGTGAAAGGTATAGGACCAGGGTCCAGAATACCACCCCCCCTTTGTCATTGTTGAAGAGACTGTCTTTTCTCCATTATCTTGGATTTGTTCCTTTGTCAAAGATCAGTTTATGATATTTCCATGGGTCTATTTCTGTTGCCATTGATCTATTTGTTTTTTCCTTTTCTGATGTGATGCAGTTTGGATTACTGTAGCTCTGTTGCAAGTTTTAAAGTCAAGTAGTTTCAGTCATCCCACTTTGTTCTTTACTGTTGAATTGGTTGTTGTGGGTCTTCTCCCTATCTGTTTAAACTTCAGAGTGACAGAATGAGTTTGTCAATACCTAGAAAATTACCTGCTGAGAGTTTTTTCTTTTCTTCCCTTTTTTTTTCAGAGAGAGAAGCGGTGAGAGAGAGAAAGAGGAAATCAGTTTTTAGTATTTTTTTTTTTTTTTTAAAGAGAGAGGGACAGTGAGAGAGACAGAGAAAGATAGAAACAACTTTATTGAGATTTTTCACATGGCCTTAGTTGCTCCAACACTTAGTTGTGTACGTGGTGCTGGGGTTTGAACCCGGGTCCTCGTGCTTGCCAGACAAGCGCCAAAACCGCTGAGCCACCACTCCAGCCCCTGTTTTGTTTAGTTTTTCATGTGACTTTCAGTGCTCCAACACTTCATTTTTGTAGGTGGTGCTGGGGTTTGAACTTGTATCCTCACACGTGCCAGGCAAGTGCTGTAACCGCTGAGCCACCGCTCCAGCCCCACTCCCGCTGAGATTTTTATTGGAATTGCATTTATATATATAAATGTGGGGAGATATGGATAGATAGATTAGTGAAATTGAGAAGAAGTAACATCTTGATGGTATTGAATCTTCCATCCACAAATATGGAATCTCCCCATTTGTTTAGCAATTCTGAGTTCTTTCATTAGTTTTATAGTCCCTGTGCCTTATTTTTGTACTGGTGATTAAACTCAGGGGTGCTTTATCACTGAGATTACATCTCCACTCCTTTTTATTTTGAGAATGGGTTTCCCTGGTGCATATATGGCCTGAAGTTTGGTAGTCCTACTGTTTCAGCCTTCTGAGTCATTGGGATTACAGGCATGTGCTACCATGCCCAGCTTGTTTTGGGGGTTATTAATGAAAATGGAATGTATTTTTAATGTCAAATTCTACCTGTTGATTGCCGATTTACAGGAAAGTGATCCACTTTGTAGATTAACTTAATGTCCTGCAACCTTGGTGTAATACCGTATTAGTTCCAGGAGTTGTTTTTTTTTTTGTCATTTTGTGTTTTCTAGATAGATGATTATGTTATCTACGATCAAGGAATTTTTTTTTAAAGAGATGGACAGTAGGGGGAAAGAGAGAGGGAGGAAAAAATCCATTTTATTTAGTTTTTCATGTGGTTTTCATTGCTCTGACACTTAGTTCTTTATGTGGTGCTGGGGTTTGAACCCGCTTCCTTGTGCATGCCAGGCAAGCGCTGTAATTGCTGAGCCACCACTCCACCGAACAAGGAGTTTTATTTCTTTGTCTCCAATCTGTATGCCTTTCATTTTCTTTTCTCATCTTATTTCAGTAGGTTGGATTTCCAGTACACGTTGAAAAGGAGTGGTGAGTGGGGACATCCTTGCTTTGTTCTCTGTCTTCATGTGAGAACTGAAAGTTTCTCACAATTTACTATGAAGTTAGTTGTAAAATTTTTTGTTTATTTTTCAGATTATCAAGTTGAGGAAATTCATATCTATTCCTAGTTTACTTAGAAGTTTTTATTTTTTTAAATTTATTATCTTAGTCATGTTATGGGCTTTGAATTTTGCCAAATGTTTTTTCTGCATCTATTGATAGAATCATGATGTTTTCCTTGTGCAGTATGTGGATAGGGTGGATTCTATTAATTTTTTTAATGTTGAACCAACCTTGTATATCTGGGATAAATCACATCATTACAGTATATAGTTCTTTGTATATATTGTTGGGTTGAGTTTGCTAATATTTTGTTGAGAATTTTCGCACCTCTGTGATCATGAGAGATACTGTTTTGTAGTTTTGTTATAGTTTTTGGTATCATATGGTTTTGGTATTAGGGCATTGCTGGGTTTTCAGAAATAAATTAGGAAGTAATCCTTTTTTCGTCCACTGAAAGTTATTGTAGAGATGTGGTATAATTTTTTTCCTTAAATGTTTGGTAGAATTTATTTTCCTTAAATGTTTGGTAGAATTTACCTGTCAACTCCTCTGGTCCTGTTGCTTTCTATTTTGAAAGTTTATTTATTTCATTTAATAGTTAAGGCTTATTTAGATTGTCTCTTTCTTGTATGTGTATGTGTGTTTTGTTTTGTTTTGTTTTCAATGAGAGGACAGTGAGAGAGACAGAATCAATTTTCATTGAGTTTTTCACATGGCTTTTATGGCTCCAACACTTAGTTGTGTACGTGGGTGCTGGGGTTTGAACCTGTGTACTTGCGCATGCCGGGGAAGCACCATAACCTCTTGAGATACCTCTGTAGCCCCCTTTTTGTTTTTTTGGTTTTTTTTAGTAGAGAGGGACAGAGAGAGATAGAGAATCAGTTTTATTTAGTTTTTCATGTGGCCTTTGTTGCTCCAACACTTCGTTACGTACGCAGTGCTGGGGTTTAAACCCACATCCTCATGCATGCCAGGCAAGCCTAACCACTGAGCCACCTTTCCAGTCCCTCCTTGTGTGAGTTTTGGCAGATGTCTTTCAAGAAATTGGTCTGTTTCCTCTAGATTATTGGATTTGTGGGCATAGAGTTGTTATGTCTGTAGTATATTCTGTATTAATTAATTACCCTTTTGACATCCCTGATAACTTTGCTTGCTCTAAAATCTGCTGTCTAGAGTTAATATAGCTAATCCCACTTTCTTTTGATTTGTGTTAGCAAATATATCTTTCTCATTTCTTTGCTTTTAATTTGTAAGTGTTTTTCGCATGCCAGGCAAGTGCTGTAACTGCTGAGCCACTGCTCTAGCCCCTAGAAAAGGTTTCTTAAGGAGAACATTGCATTTGGATATTGCTAGCATACCACTCACCACCACCACTGGAGATTGAACCCAGGGGCACTTAACCACTCAGGCGTATCCCCAGGTATTTCATTTTTTATATTTTGAGACAGGGTTTTGCTAAGTTGCTGAGGTTGGCCTTGAACTTGGAATCCTCCTGCCTCAGCCTCCTGAGTCACTAGGATTATAGGAATCCACCATGCCCAGCTGGATATTGCTTTTTTAAATCTTTTCTGACAATCTATATTTTACTTGGTATCATTAGACCATTAACATTTAAAATGATTATTGGTATAGTTGGATTAATATCTACCATATTTCATATTTTTGTTGCACTTTTTTGTTCCTATTGTCCTCTCTTTTAATGTCTCGTGATTTTTTTTTTTTTTTTTTTTGAGGAGTAAAAGGAGTAGGATTTATTTAGGAAGAAGAGCAGAGACTCTGCAAGGCGGAGGGGTACCTGGAAGCAGGACACCATTTAATGGAGGTTAGGCCAGGGGTTATATAGATTTGAGGTGTGAGCATAATTAGCATTCATGCAAAGCAGGCATTGAGAAATGCATCTACATCATTGGTTGAACCCTGTGCAAAGCAGGCATTGAAACTTAGTGCCAAAGTCATTGGTTAAAATCTATGTAAAACAAAATGTAAATGCCTCGTGATTTTAATTGAACATTTCATATTTCATTTTTTTGTCCTTTTACTTGGCTGACGTACAAAATGTCATGTAAAATATAATACATAAGGTAGGTTCTTAGAAATAAGACAATAATAGAAGTAAATGGTTCTTTAGTATAATAGCTGTTTGATAAATGGATATATGTTATACAAGTGCTGATTTTTTATTAAAAGGAATAATTTTTTTTCTTTTGTAGGAAAATTTTAAACATAAGGACTATATTGACCATCAGAAGGATAAAGTTGCATTAACTCTGGCTCGTCTAGCCCGCCATGTTGAAGTAGAGAAACAGCAAAAAGAAGAGAAGAATAGAGCATTCAGGGTATGTGCTGTTTTAATTAGCATTTTACTGCTTTGTACAGTTGTTTATAATAAAGAGAAAATTTTGATCAGAAAATTTATGATGATTCCAACTTCAGCATGTACCTTAGATAGCTTATCAATTTAGTAGTAATTCCCATTGGTTCTTTCTTTCTTTTTTGGGTAGGGGATGAGGGGGCATTCGGTATTAAACCCAGGGTTGCTGTATCACTGAGCTACATCCCTAGTCGTTTTTATTTTTTATCTTTTGGTATTGGGGATTGAACCCAGGGGCACTCAACCACTGATCCATATCCCTTGACCTTTATAGTTCTTCATTTTGAGATTTATATTCTTTGTTTTGAGACCATTATTTTTTTTTATTCTAAGTTTCTTAGGGCCTCGCTAAATTGCTGCTGAGACTGGCCTTGAACTTATGATCCTCCTGCTTCAGCCTCTGAGCCAGTGGGATTACAGGCGTACTCCACAGCAGATGACTTTTATTTTTTAATTTTGAGACAGCCTCTCACTAAGTAGCTGAGTATAGCCTCTAACATGTGATCCTCCTGCCTCAGCTTCCCAGATGAAGTGTCCAAGCAATGAAAGCCACATGAAAAAGTAAATAAAATTGATTCTCTTTATCTCTCTCTCTCTCACTGTCCCTCTCTTTAAAAAAATAAAAATAAAAAAGGCATGCACCACTATGCCTGTCTCATAAAGTTTTTTACATCCTTTTTTCAAGAGAAAGAGTGAATTTTTCATGTTATTTTTCTTTTTCTTTTTTGAGAGAATCAAGTTTATTTATTTATTTTAAAGAGAGAGCGAGAGTGAGAGAGAAAGAGAAGTAATTTTACCTAGGTTTTCACATGGCTTTCCTTGCTCCGAGGCTTCACTGTGTGTGTGGTGCCAGAGTTTGAACTCACCTACTTGTGCATGCTGAGCAACCGCTGATCCACCTCTCCATCCCATGTTATTTTTCTTTTATCCTCCACTTAGTTGTGTATGTGGTGGTAGGGATTGAACCTGGGTCCTTGTGCACACAAGGCAAGCACTCTACTGCTGAGCCTCCTCTCCAGCCCCTGCTTTTTACATCTTTATGTTTAGTTTTTTGGATGTGTATGTATATAGGAAAAGAAGAAAACATGAAATTAAAAATCATGAAATTTCTTATAGCAAATAAGCAATTAAAGGATTTGGGTTACTTTATTACATGAGTGAAAGTATTTTAATCAGGGCTTTCGCAGACTAAGTTGTTGAAAGGTTGTTTTCTACCAAACAGAGCCAGATCATTTTCTTAAACTTTACAGATTGTCTGCAAATTAATAATTAGCCAAAATAACAATTTTTAAGCAGAGTTGTAGAAGAGCTGCTATGTGGAAAATGAAGCCTAATTTAGAATCTTTCATGTTATTTTCTATTTACTTTAGAAGGTGCCAAATGAAATTAAAGAACTCTCTCAATACTGGCATTTAACTTTTTTTTTTTTAGAGAGAAAGAATCAATTTTATTTTTTCATGTGGCCTTTGTTGCTCCAACACTTTGTTGTGTACATGGTGCTAGGGTATGAATCCACATCTCCATAGATGCCAGGCAAGCACTGTACCTAGTGAGCCACCTCTCCAGCCTGGCATTTTACTTTTAATAGTGTCTGTTAAGAGTAAAATGTTCTGGGGTGTGGGCAGTGTGGGGGTAACTCTGGTTTAGGAGCAAATGCATATCATATTGTTACTTTATACACATTTATGATTGTACAATAACTCAGCTCCTTAATAAAAAATGAAAAAAGAGTAAAATGTATTTAGGGTAAGATAAGTCCCCATAGTAGAAATATAAAAATGTTGACTCATACAGCTCTGCCAACAACTGTTTGGATTTCAGTGGGATACTTAATTTTTGTAGACTTTGGGTTTCATTCTGTAAAGGGACAAGTTGAAGATGATCTCCCAGGTCAAGATAAGTGCTAGGATTTTATAATTTTAATGTCTATGTTTTTGATTTCCTTGTTTCCTTGACTGTCATAAAGGAGTTTGTGAATTTATGTAGCTTCTGTTTTAATATCTCCTAATTGGTAATGTAAAATGATCTTGGACCAGGGATGTAGCTTAGCAGTAAAATGCTTGCCTAGTACATGTGAGGCCCTGAGTTTGAACCTTAGCACTGCAAAATAAATGACTGACTGAATGAATGAATGATAAAAATGAATTAGTCCTTAAATTTAGAAGTTTAGGAACTTTTAACTTTTTGGTATAATACTAGTTTAAAAATTAGGCTATGGTATTGTATATTTAAAATGTTTATCGTATAAAAATATACAGTATTTTTTTCTATCCTGGTAGAAACATTATTCAATTAAATTTTTTTCTTTTTGTGGCACTGGGTAGCGGTTGAATGCAGGGGCACTCTACCACTGAGCTGCATCCCCATCCCTTTTTAAATGTAAAGTCCTTTATTATGGTGCCTAGTAGGTGCTCAGTAAGTATTGTTCTTCTATATAGCATGGTTAGTGAATCTAACACTACTAGAGCAATTTCAGACTTGTAGCAGTTTAATGGATCTATTTCCGTGATTGGTATCGAGTTTGCCTTTGTTTGTACATAAAGGCTCATTCATTGGAATAGTCATCCTCATTCTTTGCGTAAGGTCTATAACTGCTCTCATGCTATAGCATCAGTGATCAGAAATTGTGATAGAGACTATAGCCTACAAAGTCTATGAAATATATTCTGTCACTTTTTGGAAAAAATTTGCTAATCCTTGACCTAGAGGGCAATAAATGCTTTATACTAACACATGAAGTGTTAATGAGTACCTGATACTAATATTATTCACTGAACAAGTACTTAGGCTCCTTTTGTATATTTTAAACTAAATATGAACAATTTGAAAGAATGCATAAAAGTTTAAGAATCAAAATAATCTTTCACATTTCCATTCCCAGAGAAAGCCTTGATAACATTTAGTATGTATAGTTTTAGCTTTTTCTCCTTTTTCAGATGTAGCTGCATATAAATTGAAAATATTCTTTGTTTACATTTTGCCTCATTTATTTAATGTAATTTGGTGACCTACGTGATATCAAAAGTGTATTCTCAGGCTGGAGAGGTGGCTCAGTGGTGGAACACTGGCATGCACAAGGACCAGGGTTTGAATTCCAGTACCACAAGCACAACGAAGTGTTTGAAGAGCAAAAACTAGATGAAAAAATTAATAAAAATTGATGCGTTCTTTCTCTCTCTTAAAAAAAATATATTCTCATAGCACTGGAAATTTTTGGTTAATGTTTCTAATGACTTTCATCAAATGTAAGTACCATAATTCACTTCAACAATCCTGTTGTTGGAGATGTATTTTACATAGCAAACTTTGAGCAAATAACATTAGGATGCATATCTTAGACAGTGAACCTTTATTTTGATCTGTATAAATCTTTGGCATAGATTTCTAGGTGTCTACATCTTAGAATAAAGAGTACTTTGTATTTTCTAATCAATGATGTAAAATCTTTTTCTCAAGGAAACCAGGTAGTAATCAAAGTCAATTGAATTTTTTCTTAATATTTTTAGGAAAAAATAGATTTTCAGCATGCTCATGGGTTACAAGAATTGGAATTTATTCAAGGACATTCTGATACAGAAGCAGCAAGACTATGTGTGGACCAATGGCTAAAAATGCCAGGTATTCTTTAGAGATTATATTAAGGTTACTGAGCTTCCTGAAAACCATAAGGCAGAAAGTATGTCTGTTTCATTCAGTTGCTAACAAGCATATAAGTTGTTGAAATATAGTTTTAGTGATACTAATATGACTTTATAATGGCCTCCTTTGTCAGTTGTGCTTCTTCTTTGGAACAAATAGGTTTTGAGAACAAGCAATGTAAGTCATCCTTGAACTTGGTCGGTACTGTTCATTATTCATGCATACATTTCATAGTTATTGCATAAAGTAGTATATATCTGAGAGTTTATCTGAGGTCAGAAAAGACCTTCTAAGAAAATGGAATTTAAACTGTGATCTAGAGGATTAGTGTTTATGTATTCATCAATGCAGCCTATGTAGATAGTTTGTAAGAAAGTGTTCTCGTGAGACTCGTCTAAATCATTGGCTTTTTTCTTCATTACTTTTCGCAAACCTGAACTTCCTGGAAGCATCACTATGGAACAGTTCTCCCCCAGCTAAATAATTTGGAATTTTCAGGAGCTAATAGGAGAGACTCACTATGACAACTTTTCTAGCCTTTCTTGTTGTTTATCCACAGGAAACTGAGTTATGGATTTAATCTAGAAGATTTCATTGCAAAAAATCATCAGAAATATCTGTATGTGAAGTGCTTAACTTTGTTGAACCTACATATATTGTCATTCTAAAGTTAGTTCTCAGGGGGTTTAGCAGTGATCACTGATGCAGTATTCATTTTGATGCTTGGCCAGCCCCTCAAACTATATTTCCTCCTTATCTCTCAGTCTGTGTGTACCAAATTTGCACTCAACCTATAAGAAAAACAGTGAGAGAGAGAGACAGAATCAATTTTTATTCAGTTTTTTCACATGGCCTTCATTGCTCTGACACTTCGTTGTGTACATGGGTGCTGGGGTTTTAACCCGTGTACTTGGGCATGCCAGGCAAGCCCCATAACCACCAAGCTACTGCTCCAGCCCTCCAACATACCTTTGAAAGTAACCTTTCCATTTTTTTTTCATATTTGCCTGTGAGGCTATATTTATGTCCTGCTTTCCTCAGTAGGTCAGTACTGTGGATTTCTGAATTTATTTATGGCTATTGTGTGTCACGTCTAATTATGTGTTAAGTCTATCTTGGTTTATTTATTCTGTATACTGTTAATTTGTCAGCCTCTTTGATGTTGTGTACTTTATTCATTTCTCTAATCAGTTATTTACACTCTTACATTGAATTGATCTGTTTGTCTATTCTAGCAGACAGTATATTCCTTGAGGTCAGAGACCAAGTCCTTTATAGTATTAGTTCATATGAAGAATTCCCAGCATAAAGGATGAACATGTACTGGTTTATGTGAACAAGATATTATACCACCAGACTGCAATGCCAGTTTCCTCTACTGCAAACAGTGTTCAGTGACCAAAAAAAGGAAAAAAGTAATATATCCAGCTAATAAGGAAAAAAAAAAGAATTCCCAGCATATTTAATGCCTATTGGTTGACTATTGTAATCAGATGGGCTATAAATATTTGCATGATAAACACAGAATCCTAGAACTTGGGTTCCAAATTTTGACTGTTATAAATTAAACAAACAAGTGTTATGGCATTCCATACTTCCTTTACATTTGGAATGTATGTTAAATGATTTTGCCTGTTGAGGTATTATTTTAAACTTTGTAGTTAAAAATTAAAAAAAACCAACTCTAATGTGCAGTCAGTGGAAGAAGGTATTGACTAGATCGGTGGTTTTACCTTAGGTTAGCTGCATCAGAATAACCTGGAAACTTTTAAACAGATGCTTAGTCCAAATCATCTCCAGAGAATTTTCTAGGGCATTTGCAGTTTGGGGAAGATTTCTGTTAGACAGGAAAATGGGATAAGCCTTTGCCATCTTTAAGATTGCTTCTAAAAATTGTTGATCTCATATGAGTCAAACTATTGACTGTTGAGTCAGTGTACCCCCTTAGACCTAATTCCCAGCTTCCAGTTTGTAAGAATATTTTAATGCATAGTTGTTTTAGCCAGCTTTTCACAGATTCGACTAAACGACCTGACAGCAATTATAAGAGGAAAAGTTTATTTTAGGGCTCATGGTTTTGGAGGTCTTAGTCCATAGGAGGCTGGCTCCATTCCTCTGGACTTGAAGTGAGGCTGTACAGCTTAGGGAGCAGGGAGCTCAAGGCATCATATCAGGAAGCAGAGCAGAGAGAGCAGCTCCACCCCAGACATAGAATATACCCCAAAGGTATTCCCCCAGTGACCCATCTACTCCAGCCACACCTTACCAGTCTATAGTTGGCAGTTAATCCCTGGGATTAACTCACTGTTTGGGTTAAGGCCTTTTTAACCCAATTATTTCATCTCAGCCTTTCCAAATTGTCTCATGAGCTTTTGGAGGACACTTCACATTCAAACCATAACATTAATTGAATTCTTGAACATTTTTTGTGTTTCCCTGAGTGGTCCAAGTGGGAACAAATGAGTTTTTAGTTGTGTTTTTATACTACTTAGAAGACTGGTTGTATTGTCTGTCTTCGGGTCATGCCTGGCTCATTGATATTAGGTTAACTTGAGCCTGGAGTTAAATTCTGTACCTGTGGTGTGTGTTTGTGTGCGCGCGTTTGTGTTTAAGAGAGAGAGGATCAATGTAGCTTTTTGCTTGGTTTTTGAATCAGTATGAAATGGGAGTTTGGAATCCATTGGTAGAATTGGTGCTGTAGTGTTGGGCTGCATTTGGTATGTTGGGCTTTATTGAGACCTTTTAAGAGGGTAGTAGCTAGGGAAAATAGGAGTCATAGTCCTGTGTATAAAAATGAGATTCTACTTCTCAGTAGCTTTAAAGGAGTCATTCAGTTTATTTCAAAGTTACTCAGCTATTAGTTTTTTTTTTTTATTAAAAATAATTATTTATAATTAATTCTAGACAGTTTTTGTTTTGTTTATTTTTGTTCCTTGTTTGTAGTATTGGGGATTGAACACAGGACCTAGTGCATGCTAGATAAGTATACTACTCTGAGCCACATCCCTAGCTTTGTACCTTTAGAGTTGAGTCAGTTTGTATACCATTAAGTATTTTCTAATTTTGAAACAGTGCACCCAGTACTATATAAGGAAAAAAGCTTGTGTTTGTATATTGCCCTTCCATAGGGAACACTTATTTTCTTTTGATAGATTGTTTTTTTCCAACTTAATTTTTATTGAGTTGCTATTTATAGCTAAATAAAGGTCTTAATGGAAGATACCTGGAATTTGAATGGACAATTAATTACATAAACAGTCATATTTTGGCTACTTAAAAAAGTTAAAGATAGGGCTCAGTGATAGAGCATTTAGCTTGCCTTGTATGTTCCAGACTCAGGGTTTCATCCCCAGCACCACAAACACAGACTTAAAGATAAAAGGTGTATTATCATTTAATGCCTCATTAAGACTAAATTATGATTAGTGCTATGCTATTCATGACTTGTTGTCATAATACATTTAAAAACATTTTAATGGGGACTGGAGTGGTGGCTTAGAAGTTTATGGCACTTGCCTGGCATGGGCAAGGACCAGGGTTCAAACCACAGCACCACGTACACAGCAAAGTCTTGGAGCAATAAGGGCCACATGAAAAACTAAATAAAGTTGATATTCTCTCTTTCTCTCTCTCACCCCCCCCCTTTAAAAAAACAAAAGAAAATGAACCCATTTTAATGGTTTGATAAGGCCTAAAATAGCATAAAAACAGTTTAAACCTTAGATATTTATAACCATTCTGGGATTTAAAAATTACACTATTTTACAGGAATAATTCCATTCTAGTTAAATGCTTAGGGACTTCTGTAGAAACTACCATAAATACCTGGTTTTCCATTGTATGAAATATTCAAGTCATTTGAATAAACAATCTGCAAGAGACAATAATAGATAGTAAATCAACTATCATCCCAACATAATCCTCCTTACATATTTCGTGTTTGTTTTTTTTTTTTTTTGAACACAACATAGCTCTAAATTTGCCATCATGTATCAATGTGTTGGCCAGGGGAATTAATCTACAAGAATTGTAAAATCACGATAATAAAGAAAAGGAATTAAGAATGGACCCAGATAAAAAAGGAATTAGTTAAGAGAAGGTAATATTGGGCAAAATATTTTCTAATTATATTTTTAAAGGGAAAGAGGAAAGGGACAACATAGAATTAAAGAGAAAGCAACACTAAATCCCTGCTTTATGTTATATGAATTTGTTATTACTGATATCTAGATTGGAAGTGATTGATCAGTTGCTAGAGTTTTCAGAAAATAGCACTCTTAATCTTCCTTTGCCTCTCTGCCCTCTTCACTCCCAGTCTTCACCTCAGTTACATTGTTCAAAATAATTTTCATGAAACACAGGTCTTCTATGAGATAGTTTAACCATTAAATATGTTTAAGTCAGTTAAAAGAGAAAATAAAAAATTGGAAGAAATGATCTCAGTAGATATGAATGAGATGAAAGAAGGTAGGGGCTTGATTTTCTAGTGCATTTTAGTCTCAACATTTCTTAGCTGTTGAATTTTAGGAGATGGATTTTTTTCCCCCTCAGGAAAATGCTGTGTGGAAATGTTCAGGGCTATTTTTGTCCAAAATAAGTTTATTAGCTTTAAGTTACTTTATTTTTTTTTATTTTTTAAAGAGAATTAATTAATAAATTTATTTAGTTTTTCATGTGGCTTTTGTTGCTCCAACACTTCATTGTGTACATGGTGCTAGGGTTTTTTGAACCCACATCTTCGCACATGCCAGGCAAGTGCCATAACCACTGAGCCACTGCTCTGCCCCTACTTTATCTTTTTTATAAGAGAGATTGTGAACAATTATAATTAGGACTACCGAGTTGATGCCATGTCCTAATTTTCATTGTTTCACCATAACTTTGATTACTAATCCAAAGGACAATTATCTTAAAAAGTAACTTAAGAATTTATATTTTAATGATTCAGGACTCAAAACAGGCACAATTAATTCTGGAACAAAAAGTTCATTCCGAAGAGGCAGCCAAATGCGGAAGTGTGGGAAACCAATTTCATGTCCTATAATGCACTGTAACAAGGAATTTGACAATGGACACCTTCTCTTAGGGCATTTGAAAAGGTAAGTAGGATGCTCAGAATAAAGAACACTAATGAACAAGTGAATTACAAAGTGGGTTTTTTTGTTTGTTTGTTTGTTTGTTTGTGGCATTGGGAATCAAATCCAAGATTTCACATGTGCTGGGCTAGTGCTCTTCCACTGAACTACATCCAGCTTCCATGGTGATTTTGTTAAATGGAAGTATGACATACCTCTCCTATTGTGATTATAGTTCTGTGTTTGAAATTCAGGTGTTTTGTGCTATCTTGATACAATTGTTTCAAATTTATACTTAGGTTACCTAAAAGACTTAGTGAAGTAAGATTTTTTTCTAGTGATATTCTGTCTTAATAGGTGTAGCCTTTAAGATTGTGTTTTTCTCTAGTATGTCTCATAATATTGGCTTTTTTTTTGAACAGTGAGTTTTTGTATTTTTAAAGAGAGGGAGAGAGAGAGAATCATTTGTATTTAGTTTTTCATCTGTCCTTCATTTCTCCAGCATTTAGTTATGTGCAAGGTGCTGGGATTTGAACCCGCATCCTTGCACATGGCAGGCACTGAGCCACTCACTGCTTCAGCCCCATCTCAAAATTCTGAACAGACATTTTTTTTTTCAGGGCTAAGGATCAAACTCAGGGCCTTGCGCATGCTAGGCAAGAGCTCTGCTACTGAGCTAAATCCCCAACCCCGTGAACAGACTTTTTACATTGAACCCTACATAGCCCATAAATGTAAATTTCAAGAGATACAGAAGAACACTTACAGATATTTGGTCTATCCTAAAGAAGTTAATATGGCATTATAAAATAAATACTAAAGGCAAATCATTGTACATAAAGTTAACAATAAGGAAATACTCTATGAAACCCATTTTATCAGTTTGCTGAGATTTTCATAGACAGGAAAGAGAAAGTAGATATCAAGGAAAGGTGGCATTAAGATATTTTAGACATTCTTTTCCTCACAGTTTCCCTTTCTAATAGTTGAAAGGAAGGAAATTGAGAGTTTGGGGCTCCAAACCATTGCCTTTTCTAGATGTTCTACTCCGCTTGTGCCTTACCTTACTTTTATTTATTTTTTTTATCAGTACATTATAATTACATGTGACTGTGGGATTCAGAATGCTATATTTTTACCTTATTTTTAAAATGTCTTTGAGACAGTTTAAAATAACATAAATTTATGTGGTAAAGGTGAACATTGAAGGGTTTAAAAATCATTTGTAGGAAACAGAGATGCGCCAGACATTTTTTTTCTTTTGTGGTGCTAAAGATTGAACCCAGGGCTTCCCGCGTGCTAGGCAAGTGCTCCACTACTGAGCTGTATATCCAACCCATGCCAGAAATCTTAACATGAGATTATTATTGCAGTTATTCATTTGAAGTTATTTGTGAGTTTTATGGTAATCAAAGCAAGGAGGAAACCATAATAGGCTCGTAATTTTCAAACTGGAAGTTTTCTAGTTTGGAAATAAATACTTAAGTCTGTTTTACTGTATCTTTATTTTTATGAAATCTTGAATTAACTGATGATCACTGTGTGAGGACATGTGGGAACCACTTGATATTTCTTGAAGAACATTTTTAAGTATTTTGATAAAGTAGTACAGAAAGTTTTGAAGTGTGTTCAGCTTCACAAATGAAGCAAAATAATTTGTCCCACAGAATGCAGATCTTTCTAATGTTACTTCTCTTTTTCTATATAGGTTTGATCACTCTCCATGCGATCCAACAATTACATTACATGGACCTTTCTCCAGTTCCTTTGCCTGTGTAATATGTTATAAAAAATTTGTTACTCAGCAACAATATAGGGATCATCTTTTTGCTAAGGTAAGAACATGTTCTAAAAGTATGTATTCTTTTTCTAGATAACCTTGGAGTTGGGTGTAGGTTTATTTTTATGCTGCTCAATTTATGCTTTATTTTTTTCATAGTTTTTTTTTAGTGTTTTTTTTCATAGTGTTTTGCACAATTTGCTTTTATCTAGAACTATATCTGAATCTTAATATAGAGAATAGCTAGGGGGCTCTGTCCCCTTCCCCCACTCTGGGGGAAGTCTGCTCTTTTCCCTATGCTTTACTTTCTATGCGTTCTATAATAAAACTTCGTCTACTTTCCTCCGAGAGGACATGAACCCAACATCCACATCACGGGCATCACAACCAAGTGTCCAAGCAACAAAAGCCACATGAAAAACTAAATAAAATTGATTCTCTCTCTCTCTCCTCACTGTCCCTCTCTCTTAAAAAAAAAAAAAAAAGGGGAAGAGAATAGCTAGGATTTGGGGTAGGTTCACAACAGAGAAAACTTTTTTTTTTTTAAAGAGAGAGGGACAGTGAGAGAGAGAATCAATTTTATTTAGTTTTTCACGTGACTTTTGTTGCTTCGAGATTTTGTTGTGTATGTACGTACTCACGCATGCTGGGCAAGCACGGAAGTGCTGAGCCACCATTCCAGCCCCTAAAACTTCCTCTGTTTTTTGCCCCTCCCAACACTTAGTTGTGTATGTGGTGTAGGGGTTTGAACCCAGGCCCTCAGGCATGCCACGCGAGCACTGTTAATGCTGAGCCACTGCTCCAGCCCCAAGAATTAAAACTTATACCTAATTGAATTCTGTAGTCTTCCCATGCAGTGCTCCAGCACTAGAGAACATTTTCTGAACAGACAGACATTTTTGAAGCATTTAATAAAATGCAATCATTAATTTTTTTTTTTTTTTTTAAAGAAAGAGGGGACAATGAGAGAGAGAGAGAAGCAATTTTTATTTAGCTTTTCATGTGACTTTCATTCCTGGGACACTTGGTTGTGTACGTGTTGCTGGGGTCTGAATTCGCATACTCGCATATGTCAGCCAAGTGCCTCAACTGCTGAGCCACTGCTTCAGCCCCATGCAATCATTAATTTTTAGGAGCTTGCATCTGTAGTATAAGAGAAACCAAATATAGTTCTTATAGACAGCTTGTGCTCTAGAATGAGTAAAGTTAGTGGTAAAGCAAAATAGGAGCTAAGAGAAAGGGTAGAGAAGTTAAGTATCAGGGAATTTGGCAAGAGATCAAATAGGTTCTCAGGGACTGTGTTAAATCTGTATATTGCTTTTGGTAAGATGGCCATTTTAACATTATTATTTCTTCCTATGATGAACATGGGAGGTCATTTCATCAGTTTCTTGCTTCAGAGTTCTGTAGTTTTCATAGTAAAGGTCTTTCAGTTCCTTGGTTAGATTTGTTCCTAAGGATTTTTTTGTTGTTGGTTTTTAGGCTGTTATGAATGGAATTATTTTCCTGATTTCTTTCTCAACAGATTAATTGTTGATATATATAGGAAAGCTATTGATTTTTTTATGCTGATTTTTGTAACCTGCTACTTTGCTAAATTTATTAGGAGTCTTGTGGTGGAATGTTTTTGGATCATATCATCTGCAAACAGTAATACTTTTGACATCTTCTCTCCTATTTTTACCTCATTTAATTCCTTTTGTTGCCTAATTGCTCTGGTTAGAATCTATAATAAATAGCAGTAAGAGTGGACATCCTTGTCCCATTCCAGATTTTTAAGGAATGCTTTCAGTTTTTCCCCATGTAGTATGAGGTTGCCATTGTGTTTTTTATGTATGTATAGCCTTTATGATGTTGAAGTAAGTTCCTTCTATCTCCCAATTTCTTTAGTGTTTTTATTATGAATGGGTGCTAAATTTTGTTGAATACCTTCTCTGTATCTATTGAAAAGAATATAGGATTTTTGTTCTTAATTCTATTTATGTGATGGGTTACATTTATTGATTTGCATATATTAAACCATCTATTCATCTCTACTATAAAACCAACTTGGTCAAGATATATCATCTTCTTAATGTATTGTTGGACACAGTTTGCTAATATTTTATTAAGTATTTTTGCATCTAAATTCATCATGGATGTTTTGTTGGCAGTTTTCTTTCCTTGATGTGTCTTTCTAGTTTTGATATGAGTGATACTGGTTTCATAGGATGAATTTGGAAGTGTTCTTTCCCTTTGTATTTCATAGAATAATTTGAGGAGTACAGGTGTTAGTATTAGTTTTTTTTTATTCTTTTGGTTTTTTTGTTTTTTTTTTTAATTAGAGAGGGACAGCAAGAGTGAGAGAGAGAAAAAGAGAATTAGATTTTCATGTAGACTTTTTTGCTCCAAGACCTCGTTGTGTATGTGGTGCTGGGGTTTGAACTTTTGTACTTGGCATCCTCACACATGCCAGGCAAGTGCTGTAATTGCAGCCACTGCTCCAGCACTATATTAGTTCTTTTTTAAAGGTCTGGTAGAATTCAGCTGAGAATCCATTTGGTCCTGGGGCTTTTCTTTGTTGGGTTTGTACTAGTTCTTCTATTTCATTACAAGTAATTGGTCTGTTTAGGTTTCCAGTGTGCTCTTGATTCAGTTTTGGCAGATCATATCTGTTTGTTCTCGGTTTTCCAGTCTATTGGAGTATAAGTTCTAAACATAATCCCTGATGATCTGCTGGATTTCTGTAATGTCTGTGGTGGTCTTTCATTTTTCATTTCTAAGTTTATTAATTTGGGTGGTCTTCTTTTCCTTTTACTTACTTTGACTAAGGGCCTATGAATCTTGTGTATCTTTTCAAAGAACCAATTCTGTTTCATGGATTTGTTGTAATATTTTTGGTGCTGTTGTTGTTTTTATTAGAAGTATATAGAGATACAATTGAGGGGGAAACATTATCAAACCAACAGTAATAAATGTATATATACTTGTTATCCAGGGGTAATGCCAAAACATGGATGACCACCATGGGTTTCACCTGTTGCAGTTTCCCCCAGAAGAACTGTTGTTTTAAGAGAGAGATGAACAGTGAGACAGAAAAAATCAGTTTTGTTTAGTTTTTCATTGCTCCAACATTTTGCTGTGTGTGTAGTGCTGGGGTTTGAACCTGTGTCCTCATGCATACCACGCAAGCTCTGTAACTGCTGAGCCACCACTGTATTGTTTTAATTCTCAATTTCATTGATTTCAGTTTTGGTCTTAATTATTATTTCATTCCTTCTACTGGTTTTGGGATTGGTCTGTTCTTTTTCAAGGGCCTTGATGTATCATTAGGTTGTATATTTGAAATCTTTTTGATTTTTCTTATATAGGCACTCATAGCTACAAACTTTTAAAACTTGGGGCTGGAATGGTGGCTTGGCAGTTACAGCACTTGTTAGGCATGAGCAAGGACTCGGGTTCAAACCTCAGCACCACGTATACAAGGAAGTGTCAGAGCAATAAAAGCCACATGAAAAACTAAATAAAATTAATTCTCTCTTTCTCTCATTGTCCCTCTTTCTTTAAAAAAATGCATGCATAGCGTTGGAAAGGTTCGAATATGTTATAACACTATTCTCATTTGAGTTTAAGAATTTTTAAGTTTCTCCCCTAATTTCTTCTATCACCCATTCATCATTCAAAACTGTATTTTTAGCTGGGCATAGTGGCATACTCCAGTAATCCCAGTGAGTCAGGAATCTGAGGCCAAGAGGATTGTGAGTTCAAAGCCAGCTTCAGCTACTTAGGAAGGCCTTAAGAAACTTACCAAGACTCTCTCTCAAAAATGAAAAATAAAAAGGTCTAGGGGTATGACTCAAGTGGTTAAGTGTCCCTGAGTTCAATCCCCAGAACCCCCCCCCCAGTATATTTGTTCTGCCTTTGTTGCACTGATTTCTAATTTCATTTCATTATTATCTGATAAGATACAAGGAATCATATCAATTTTTGTTTTGTTTTGCATTGTGGCCTAAAATATGGTCTTTTTTGGAGAAGGTACTTTGAGCACCATTTGGCTTATAGTATTTTTCAGGTCCAAAGAGTCTTTCCTGTGTTTATGTCTGGATGACCTATCTAATGAGAGAGGTGTGTTGAAATATCCAGTATTATTTTACTGGTGCGTATGAGACTTCAATTTGAGCACTGCCTCTTTTATTTAATTGGTTGCACCCACATTTGGGGTATAAATATTCATTACTGTTACATCTTTTTGTTGGATTGTTCCCTTTACCAGTATGAATTGACCTTCTTTTTCTTTCTGGTTAATTTCGGTTTGATATCTGCTTTATTAGATCTGAGAGTAGTTACTCCTGGTTGTTTTTGGGCTGCATTTGTGGTACATAATTTGTGCGTAGAACAAGGTGTGCTGCCTTTTGGCTGAGTTTAGTTCAGCAGCAGAGTCTATACCCTGTGAACTTGTAGAGTTCAAATCATTTACACCTTTGTTTTGAATCTAACTTATAACTCTCAATAGAACTAAAACTGATTTATTTATTTTGTTTAAGACTCTTCAAGTACGAGGAACTTGTATAAATTGGTGGTTAGTAAATGGATTTGTTTTTCATATGAGATAAATCTTTCTAATTTCAAAATATCCTCCTGGGTGGTTCTTCTTCTGTGTGGGACTAACCTCTTGAAATTAAAACTGGAGCAGATGTTGGGGGATAGTAGTGAAAAGAGCATAGAATTTATAAACAAAGGTAAAAAGCCTAGTTTTCAATAGTAGATTTGGCTCTTCTACTGGTATAGCTTATTTGTGGGGTAGTGGTAATGTTTGGTAATTGTAAATAATAAAAATGGTACCTCGTGATTTTTTTTGTGTGTATTTATATGAGAGAAGGAGAAAGAATTAGTTTTTTTTATTTTTTCATCTATCCTTTGTTTCTTCAGCACTTAGTGTTGTGTATGTGGTGCTGGAGATTGAACCCGAGTCCTCGTGCATGCCAAGCAAGCACTCCAACCCCTAGCTACTGTTCCACCCTCCTAATGGGTTTTTGATATGAATTAAATGGATAAGCATGTTCTACAACCTAGTATGGTGCTTGACAAGTGTTCTGTATATATGTCCTTCTGTTGCATCTCATAAGCAACAGAAGGACATTAGTGATAGTAAATATAAAAGGCACAGTATAATTTTTAGTGCTGTTACATTAAAGGCCTTTTTTTTTTCAAAGAGAGAGGAGGGACAGTGAGAGAGAGAAAGAGAGAAACAGTTCTCACCTTTGTTTTTAAAGTAGCCTTTGTTGCTCTGAGACTTCACTTGCGCATGCATGCAGGGCAAGTGCCCCAACCGCCGAGCCACCGCTCCAGCCCGTTTAAAGGCCATTTTTAAGAAGTTAAGTTTAGGGCTGGAGCAGTGGCCCAGCGGTAATAGTGCTTGCCTGGCATGCGTGAGTACACGAGTTCAAACTCCAGCACCATGTACACAACAAAGTCTTGGAGCAATGAAGACCATATGGAAAACTAAATAAAATTGTTTCTTTTTCTCTCTCTCACTGTACCCCTCTTTTTTTTTTTTTTTTTTTTTTTTTTGTAAGAAGTAAAGTTTATTTATAACAAGCACACACACACATATAAATGTGTACTATCCTGGGGATGGAGTGGTAGCTCTAGCACCACACACATAACTGTTGAAGAAACAGAAAAGAGATGAAAAAAATAAATAAATTGATTGTCCCCCTTTAAAAAAGATTGAAATAAATAAATATGTACTTTTCTTTTACAATTTCTAGTTTTAAGATAGAGCAGCCTCTAAACCGTGCTTGGAAACTTAGATGCTAGAAGAGGCATACCTGCTTGACTATGTCAGAAATTTGAAAATGACCATAAAACTAATGAATAGATGTTTGGGGATTAATTACAAAATGGAAGGTGAGATAGAGCAATTGATTTTTACCAAGAACTAATAGCAAACTGATCCCAGAAGGGGAGAAATCAAAACAATTGAAAAATAAAGAAAATGAACAAGAAGTTCACAGAAGAACATATCCACATATGTAACAAATGTATGAATAAAGCTCAATTATGGAGAGGAAATGCAAATAAAAATAGTACTGAGTATCATCTGCGACTGGCAAAAATGAAAAAGATTCATAATCTTGTTTGTGACAGACTTGTTTGGTACTAGAGGAGATAGGAATTGGTTAAACCCTTTTGAAATGCAATCATAAAGTATCTTTTAATATTCAAATAAGTTCAGCCTTTTGCTCTGTAATGCCACTTCTGATAACCAAAAAATAAAAGTACCGAAAATAAGGGTGTATATATTTGAGAATGTTTACAACTTCATTGTTCATGTGGTAATAAAAATCTCAAACCAGTTGCTGCCATATTGAATTGGGGCTTCATTGTTTGCACTGTGCTGGGCTTTTCGGTGTTATTGCCAAGAAAGTAGACTTCCGAAGTCAGCTGAGAAACCCCTCTATTCCGCAGCCATAGCTGCTCAAACGCTTTCGGAGGTAGTGAAGGGCAGGGAGCTGGACCCAGAATCGTCTCCGCATCAGCAGCAACCATGGAGGATGAGATGCTCAAGACTCTGTACGTTGGTAACCTTTCCAGAGATGTGACTGAAGCTGTGATCCTCCACCTCTTTAGCCAGATTAGACCTTGTAAAAACTGCAAAATGATTATGGATACAGCAGGAAACGATCAGTATTGTTTTGTGGGTTTCATGAGCATGGACATGCAGCTGCAGCATTAGTTGCTATGAATGGGCGCAAGATAATGGGTAAGGAAGTCAAAGTGAATTGGGCAACAACTCCCAGCAGTCAAAAGAAAGATATAAGCAATCATTTCCATGTCTTTGTTGGTGATCTCAGCCCACTGAAGACATAAAAGCAGTGTTTGTACCATTTGGAAGAATATCAGATGCCCGAGTGGTAAAAGACATGGCAACAGGAAAGTCTAAGGGATATGGCTTTGTCTCCTTTTTCAACAGATGGGATGCTGAAAACACCATTAACAGATGGGTGGCCAGTGGCTTGGTGGAAGACAAATCAGAACTAACTGGGCAACCGGAAAGCCTCTAGCTCCAAAGAGTACATATGAGTCAAACACCAAACAGCTATCAAAAGATGAAGTTGTAAATCAGTCTAGTCCAAGCAAGTGTACTGTATACTGTGGAGGTGTTACTTCTAGACTAACAGAACAACTAATGTGTCGGACTTTTTTATCATTTGGACAAATAATGGAAATTCGAGTCTTTCCAGATAAAGGCTATTCATTTGTTAGATTCAATTCCCATGAAAGCCCAGCACATGAAGTTGTTTCTGTTAATGGTACCACCATTGAAGGTCATGTTGTGCAATGCTAGTGGGGCAAACAAACTCTTGATAAGGTAAATCCTGTGCAACAGCAGAATCAAATTGGATTTCCACAAGCTTATGGCCATTGGGGCCAATGGTATGGAAATGCACAACAGATTGGCTACTGTATGCCTAATGGATGGCAAGTACCTGCATATAGAATGTGTGGCCAGGCATGGAACCAACAGGGATTTAATCAGTCTTCTGCACCTTGAATGGGACCCAATTACAGAGTGCAGCTGCCTCAAGCACAGAATGGCAGCATGTTGCCTAATCAGCCGGTGGGGTATGGAGTGGCAGGGTATGAAACCCAGTGAAAAAGGACGCCAGAATCTAAAGGCAGTGGCTTGAGGCTACAGGGAGTATATAGTAATGCCATTGTTTACCTAAAAATTTATCAAATCAGTCAGTGCAAGTATCAGATACAATGTATTTATTTAAAAAATTCATTTTTTAATCATGAAATTACTTATCATCCACATTGTTGGAAAAAGAAACAAGATGCTGGTTGTCTGCCAATTTTTGCCTTCATTACCTTTTTTGATAAAGTTTTTCAGATCCTTGTTTCAAATACAATGCAGGGATTGCTACCACTTTTTAAAAATTAAGAGGCAGAAAATTGCATAATGTTGAACTTTTTCCACTGAAGTAGTGTGCAGTTCTAGTTTGCATTCCTGATTTAAAACATATAAAGATGAATTTTAAAAAAAAAGGAAGAAAGAGAAAGAAAAATCAAAACTGTGCAAAGTCTAGAAGTTCTTTGTTATCTTCAGCTTGTGCACAAGTCTGTTTTAGGTTAAAATAATAGGCATTGTTTGAGCTGTCCTATCTTCACTATCCCTTGGAATTTTTAAATACAAATTATTAGTTTACATCATTTTTGTATATACTTTTTTTTCACAAATTTGTCTTGCCTTATTAAAGTTCTGTAAAATATAGTTAAATGGAAAAAGTGATGTTCACTTAGATTGAAAACTTTTCTGAGATGGATTGGTAATTACATTCATCTTGTGTTTTATATGAGAAGGTGCATCAAGAATTCCCTGTTGGGGGCTGGAGTGGTGGCTCAGTGGTTACAGCACTTGCC
>PVKS010025009.1:0-21023 GCA_004027875.1 Aplodontia rufa | reverse complement strand
CAGGCTTCAGATTTTGGTCATTTTTGGTCATCTGGATGCCAGTCTCTGGGAAACAAAGAGTTTGGATTTCAGGATACCAGCCAGCATGTTAATTTTGGGAAATTGCAGTTTGTCTGCCAAACAGTCATCATTTAATTTCGTACATGGATACTGCATCCTGAGTCCACTTGTCCTAAACCCTCAGCCACACTTTGCTGTTTCACTGCTGCTTCAAGCCTTCCCACCCCAACGCAAAATGATATTTTTAAATTAAATACCTGAAACTCACTATGAAATTCTCTATCTTGTTAACTTCTTTTTAGCAGCATGGAGGCTGTTAGATTTACCAAGACAGCAGCCATGCCAGCAGCAGTTTAAATGAACTGGTGCAAAGGGAAAATATGTCTTCAAAAATTCTTCCTGTTCTCTCGTTTAAAAATATGGAAACTGCTGTTGTTTGATTTAATGGAAGAAAAACACAAGAGATCCGAAAAAATGAGATAGAAGATAAACCATGAAATGCAGATAAATCACGCATTCTCTCGTTTAAGAAGTTCCCGTCTCTTCAGCAGTTTATTTCACAGAGTAATTTTATTAAGGTTTTATGGAAAGGTCACTATTGCATTTCTATAATATTAAAATCTATCTTAGCATACAGAAATTTCCCCATAAGCCTAAGATATTAGTTCAAAACTAAGTTTATTAAGGTTTTGGCATGACTCAATATTAACTTTCTCCAAATATTACAATCATTTTCAAATCAGATAAGCAGTGGAAGATAAAACTGTGGCTCATAAAAACAAAATCAGGAAAATGGCACCATTGCTGATTGCTTCTTAGAGATTAACTTTAAATATAGTCTGACGTTGGGAGGCAGCTTATCAAAACAGTTCATTCTGTATTGGCACTTTCATTTAACAAAGGAATCAGATGGAAAGATGGTTAAGGATTTTGCTTGCATTGAAGTAACTAATATTCTTTAGATCAATGCTGTGTTTTTTTTCCAGAGTACTGGGGATCAAATCCAAAGTTTTGTGCATGCTAGGCAAGTGCTTTACCACTGAATTACATCCCCAGCCCTCTTAAAATAAATTATAATTCAAGTGCTAATAATACTTCAGTTATCTTCACATCTCTCCTGCCTCCGAAGACTCATCGATGAGTTGAGTGATGATTTAAATACAAAAATATCTGGAGTGTGGGTCCCTGAGTCTATTGAGTCTAAATTTTTAAGTTGTCTAAGTCATATATTCCAGGAAAGGTGTAAAATTCATCTGATATAATCAGAGAGCAGAAGCCTATTGTTTGGAAAATGGTGAAATTATTGTCATGATTTTTTCAAAATAAAATCTTCATTGTTAATATATACATTGGACAATTATGATGTTCCCTGGTGAAAGAAAGCCACTACTTAAAATTTACAGAGCACCCATAGCCCCAACAGATCTCCACACAGAGGTTATTCCTCGACTCATAACTGAAGAAGTTGCGTGGCCCATAGCCAGGTATCTAGGAAGATGACCACTGGAAGCCTTCCTGGATGACATACCGATCCCAGGAGACAGAAAGACTCTACACAAATGCTCTTGAAAATTCCCTTCTGCTAGACCTCAGGCCCAATTTCCCTATTTAATCCTTTGCAGATCTTAACTGTTCACTGGAATTGCCTGTCCTCAAGCCACGACTTATGATGACCCAACTGACATGGTCTTAAACTCTTTTTCTCCCACTGTATTTTCTGGTTACGTTTTAAAGTAGTTGTAGTACCTTGAAATTCATCCTTAGGGAGGCTGAAACAATTCCTCAGTGGTTAAAACACTTGCGAGGACCTGGGTTTGAACCCTAGTACCACATACACATCTAAGTGTTGGAGCAATGAAAACCAGATATAAAACAAAAGTTGACTCTCTCTCTCTCTCTCTCTCACTGTTCCTCTCTCTTTTTTTAAAAAAAAAATGCATCCTTAGTTTTCTACGAAGCAATATGACACATCTCAAAGCTTGAGTGATTGGCACAGACTTGGCATTTCCTCTTTTGGGCTCATAGGGTAAGAGTAGTCCTTGATTTTCCTTAGACAATAGAACACAAAGATTTAAGTTCTGAAGAAATGGATGCTGAGGATGCAAAACCAGATGCAAAAGGCCTCTCCTAATTGGTACCTTCAAAACTTAAATAGTCTCTGTCACCATTCCCCTAAGTATCTCCTAATATGCTAAATAAGGACTCACTTCTTCCACAGAACTTTTATGAAGAAAGTGTAAAGGCTTCTGAGAGCAGAAAGACCCCAAATGTGCTAATTTTATTTTCATCCTTTTTTTTATTGGAAATATACCCAGCTATAGGTATCTACATCCAAAGCAATGCAAAGTAAGTGGAAAATCAAACCCTAAGCTCCTGACTAATTTCAAATACCCAGCAATGCATGTAGTTAAATAAGAAATCTCCAAATTCCACAAAATACACAAACATAGTTTAGTAGCAAATGTGCACTCCAAGTGGCCAGAACTAATTTCAAGTCCTGGTTCAACCAATTACTATGAAACCAAAAGAGAATCCAACAAACCATATTCAAAGAATTTTCATATCTGAAAACAGATACACCTATAATGTCACTCTGAAGAACGTTTCCAAGTTAGAAGAGATGACAGAGTTAGCAATGTTTACAGAATAATACAGCTCCCTACACATCTATGGAACTGTTCTGTTTCACAACAGAGGTTAACCGTATATTAGCAGCTGGGAAGCATTCTAACCTTTACACATAGCTGTGGGGCTGGACTCAGCCTTAGCCAGGCCAGCACAAAACGCATCAGCCCACTTGTTAGTTCCATGGGGTCTATAGCTTCCCAGTCGGTAAAATGGATGGAAGAGACAGTTCACGAAACTCTTCCAGGATTTGAAACTTTTGACCACGAGAACTGCTTAGTGGCTGCATAAAGAAAGAAACAAACATCCTCTGTGATATTTATTTAACTACTTTAGTAAAAAAGAAGAACCCAAAAAAATAGGATTATACTGCAGTAGCATATAAGCGTTCAATGAAACCCACTACTACTTGTAATGACAACACACCAATATTTTTTTTCAAAATTATTAAATACACAAGCATGCATCCAGACAGCTGATTTATTATAAAAAATAGATAACCTACCAATACGGGCTTCTAGATTCCCTATGAATTCTAGTAAGGAAAAATTCACTATGCCAAAAGGGGTGGGAATCAGTCCTACCCCTTTTATTTCTGATGGCCTCAGCGGGTAAAAATGATAATTAAATTTTTTCTTTGACTCAGCAATGCACACCATCTCCCAATATTAGTCACATGAAATCAGTAAGCCAGTTATAACCAAATTACCTTGAAAATAAACTAATTCTTTCATAAGAAGTCTGCTTTGGCCTAGTTAAAATAATACCATTATGAACTGACTATAATAGCATTTTGAAAAACATTAAACATTCTTAGTTGATTATATTTATTACATGCTACTTTTATGATCATTGTTTAAATTATTCATACCCATATGATAAGAAGTAAAAACAAATAAAGAGCTACATAGGAAAACCATAAATAAAATTATTCCTGCCACAGTTACCCAGAAAGCTTCTTGTTCTTGATGGCTTTTTTCTGTCAAAAATGAGTGGGAGGTAAAGAAAACATCTTCCTGCAAGTTGTTTGGTCATGCTGAGAGTCCATACTTTTCTCTTTGTATTGCCCCATTTAAAGTGTTTGGTATTAGGGCCACTGTAATTTAAATAAGTGCTTATACCTTTTTATTTGTAACACAGTTAGTTGGGTTTTACCAAGGCAATTTAAGCATACAAACACAACCCTGATCTAAAAACTAATCTTTTTTTTTAAGAACTTAAGTTATGCTGGGTGTGGTGGCCCACACCTTTAATCCCAGTGGCTCAGGAGGCCGAAGTAGGAAGATCACAAGTTCAAGACCAGCCTCGGCAATTTAGTGAGGCCCTAAGCAACTTAAGGAGACCATGCTTCAAAATTTAAAAAATAAATAAATAAAAAGGGATGTGGCTCACTGGTTAAGTGACACTGGGTTCAATCCCTGATATCCCCCCTCTCAAAAAAAAAAAAGTTAAAAAGAACACAAGTTATGATAAAAGCAATACATAAATAGGGGAGATATTTTGAAAAAGGTGATATCTGGTGAAATGGCAAGACAGCAAGAGCTGTTTGTTTTGATCCATTTATCAATTTCCTGTGCACGTAGTTATTTCTACACAAATCAAAATACCATTGTATATATTGTCTAACACAGTCAGTCCTGGAAGTAGGGAGGGAAAAAGGTGGGAAACCTGTTCAGTGTTGGAGGAATGAGAGGAAGATGATCACAGGACATACATTTCCCCTTTCCCCTCCAGATCCATATAATTTTCTATGCTTTTTGGTTCTTTGTCCTTAACTTATGTGAATCCCACTTTTGTTGGGACACGACCCAGTTCACACAATGCATTCTAGGGCCTCACATTATTTAGCCCCATGTCTCTCCCCTCATCCCCTATTCCTTTCCACTCTACCCATGTGGACATTTTTCTGTACCTTTTATAGGCCATTCGTAATTGTGCCTCAGAACCTTTACACATACCAATCTCAAACTTTAGATTGCTTTCTTGCTAAACATCTCACTCAGTGCTTTCAGATCACAGTTTAGATGTCACCATATGCGAGGTCCTTCCTGAACCCTCATTACGTAACAACATCCCACCACCACCATCTGCAGATAATCTAACACAAGTCATCTAATATTTTTTCAGGAATTTGGAGACAGGTGAGATGACCTTTACTTAGACAAAGGTAACATTCTTCTTAGTGGAATGCAACATGTTTGAGAGTTGGAGGACTGTATGTGATCAGCAGGCAGGACGCAGAACATCACTTTGCTTCTGAAAGTTTAAACCACTTCATAAACCCTCCACCTTAATCCGAATCCCCACCTATTGAAAGACCAGTCTCCAGTCACATAAGGGTGAAAGACGGAAATTCATGGTGTCTAAACCTAGCTAAATCTCAAAGGCTTGAATGGCTTTTAAGTGAAATAATAGCTTCGTCATGTGAGACCAACCTAACACTTGAGTGTAGCGAAGGCTGCACTTCCATCCTCCTATTCATCCAGGAGATAGAGGGCCCTAAGGGACTTGAGTCCAAGGGCAAGGTGTGTCCCTTCTGGGCTGAATCACTTACTGCCCCTTCTCCAGGCATAAATAGACAAATTCCCCAAACAAACACAAAGTCTTCCCCTCTCTGATTCGTGCTCCTTTGCAGTGTTCTCTTCAGTGTCTCTCATTATCCATAGACGTGGAGACTACTTCCCCACATGGAATTTAGGCACCTGACTGCATGATGGTCAGAGGCATGGAAAGCAACTCACACATTACACCTTCTCCTGCTTGCCTCCCTTTGGAACCCTGAGATTACTACCATCCTGAAAAGCTCAAGAAGAACCTACAAGCCAGATGATGAGAAGCCTCATCAACCCAGCCATCCTGGATGAGGCCCTAAATATGCGAGTGAGGCCACCCAAATAATCCAGCCATGCTGAGCTACCTCAACCAAGGAAAATCACTCTTCCAATACACAGAATTGTGAGAAATAAAATGTGATTTTTTATAAAAATTCACAAAATCATGAGATATTTTGTTACACAGCAAAAGCTAACCACTACGACTGCTAAAGTAAGAAAGAAACAGATCAGAGTTTTCTGCATGGCTCTTATGGGTATGCAGGTATTTTTCAATTTCAATTTTTATTTTTATTATTTGTTTTGGTACTGAAGATTGAACCCAGGGGTGCTTAACCACTGAGACACATCCTCCAGCCCATTTTTATTTTTAATTTTAAGACAGGGTCTCACTAAGTTACTTAGGGCCTTTCCAAGTTTCTAAGGCTGGCTTTGAACTTGCCATCCTCCTCCCTCAGCCTCCTGAGCTGCTGGGATTACATGCATGCACCACTGCGCCCAGTGGTAAGCAGGTATTTTGACTATGCTATGTAAATGATATTATTATATAATTAAGGAAATCCAGGGAAGAAGAAACCGAATTCAGAGAAAGACAGCAGGGAGCAAGCGAAGCAATTCTGTGTTGCAGTATGGGAATATAATAACATTAAAGTCAGCTATCTGTGATTTTTTTCAAACAAGGACATAAAACTGTAACATTGTTTCTTTGGATGATACTAATTATTTTGCGCAGAAAAATGTTCAACTGCACTGTGAGCAACTTGACAAAGGTTTATATGGTAATTGTCTTTGAATCTCCCCTCTTTGCTCCCCCAAATCCTGTGCCTGGAACAGTGACAGGCACTTTAATTAATGATTAGATAATCTTTGAGAAAGGAGTAATTGAATGAGGACAGGAACGATGATCAACATGACATGTCACATCAAAGATGTGTGTCCACATTTTATTCTAGATCCCTTTTGATGTCAGGTCTTGCTTTCTCCCAAACTGATCTTATTTATGTCTTCTAATCCCTTCAGAAGAATGAGTAAGGCAGAGATTATGTGATACACAAGAATGACTAAGGCTCTCAGTGAGGGCATCTGGATTTTATAATGCGTTTTATAGCAGGGAATGTATAATAGTCTTTCACAATATTTAGCTGTATTTTGTACTTCTGGATGTATCACTGTTTTTTGTTTTTTGGGGGGTTTTGTACCAGGGATTGAATCCAGGGGCTCTTAACCACTGAACCACATCCCAGCCGAGTTTTTCTTTTCTTGTTGTTTTTCATATTTTTTGAGACAGTGTCTCACTAAGTTGCTTGGGGCCTTGCCAAATTGCTAAGGCTGGCCTTGAACTTGCAATCCTCCTGTCTCAGCCTCCCAAAAAGCTGGGATTATAAGTATGTGCCACCATGCCCAGCTGGATGTTTTACTCTTGATTTTACTTGGGTGCCTGTTATTGTTAGTAAATTGATATTTAGATAAATAATGCAGTTATGTAATATGCATTGATATTTTAGTGTGTTTAATATTTCAACGCCATTTTTTCAATCATACCAAATAAGAAGGAAAGAGATCAGCCATCTAACCATATACAAATTTTCAAGGAACCTAAAATTTAACTCATCCCAATTTAGTTTTGAAAAACAATCTGCTTCACATTTCAAACTAAATACAGACTATCATTCTAAGTATAAGTACCTATACTTCTGGAGGACATTTAGGTAATAAAAGTATTATGTGCTAAACCTAAAAGTAAAACATTTTAGAACTCAGTACTATTTACATATACATTTAGATTCACAGTTGAGAAGGATTACTTTAAACTCTCCTACTCTAACACTTTCTTTTTTTTTAATGAGAGTGAGAGAGTAAGAGAGAATGAGAATCAATTTTTATTTATTTTTTCATCTGGTCTTTGTTTCTCTGACACTTAGTAGTATATGTGGTGCTGGAGTTTGAACCTAGGTCCTTGTGCATGCTAGGCAAGCACTCCAACTGCTGAGCCATTGCTCCAGTCCCCTCTGTAACATTTTCAACCAATAAATCATGAATTATTTTGAATATGCTAATTTGCCTAGACTTATAAACCCGAATCATAGCAAGAAAAATACTGTTCTGAAATTTTTACATGCATAATACAACTTACTAATGCACGGATTATTAATAGTAACATTTTTAGGTCTTTAACTTGACTTCCAATACTGTATTCCAAAATGTTCTCTCACATTTAATCTGTATAAAGATGCATTGTGATAGATGCTAGTGTCATGTTGGTTTTGCAGAGAAGGAAACTTTAAGTCCCCAAGCAATTGAATCACTTGTCCAGTGTCAAAAAGCTACTAAATGGAGGAGCCAACATTTAAACGAAGACACACTCATCCCAGAGTTTAGACACTTAACTGTTAGGAAATTTTGCTTTCTCTCAAAAATGAAAGTGATTAATGAAGTTCTTAAAGCCTGAAACACAATCTGATATGGGAAATTAAAACTTCAGAAACTTTCAAAACTGCATCTATTATGTAAAATGTGGTACAATTTTTTTTTTTCACTCCTGTGAAGCAGATGTTTCTCTGCCCTAAGCTAAGAGTCTCCTTCCTGTCTCCTTCCTTTGCAGAACCTTCATACACCGTGCCTCCGGGCTCTGTTATTACAAACACATGTTCAGCAGAGGCAACCACGCTGCTGAAACATCACCTTCTGCTAGGGCTTAGGACAGATTTACAGCTGAATGCACTGCAACATGCTCAGGGAGAACCCGTGCTTCCCTCTAATTGAATTATCTTTTTTTTTTTTCAGGGCTGAGGACCGAACTCAGGGCCTGGCACATGCTAGGCAAGCGCTCTGCCACTGAGCTAAATCCCCAACCCTTGAATTATCTTTTCTAAGATTGAAATTTCATGAAGGAAAAGAGAGGACCAGAAACAGGAAGAGCCAATGAAAAGTAGGCCGTGCTAGCATATACAATGAACAAATCACAAGAAGGAAGGGATGTTTGCTAACACTAAAGATCCAAGCAATACAGGCAAGACGTTTCCTTTTTTAAAAAATGATATTTTTAATTTTTATTGGTGTATTATAATTATACATAACAATGGAATTCATTGTTACATATTCGTGTACAGGTTTAACTTTTCTTACCATCTTTCCTCCTAGGGGGAATCCCGTCCTAGTTGCAGACACCAATTTAGAGGTGATGAGAAACCCTCTGATATGAGGACAGAGATTCCCCTTCCCTCCCTATTCCATTCCTCCCCTCCCCACCTTCCCTGCCTATTCCCTCTCGCAGGTCAAGTAGGGAACAGCAGATCTTTGACCTTTGATAGGTCTTCCTGCCTCCTCTCTTCAATTTGGAAAGCCAGACTTCCCCAGGAAATGGGAAGAGCACCAGAGGGCTTTGAAATGCAATGAATATGCTTCCCAGGGGCCAGCAGGTCAGTGGCCCACTTGGATGGAACTTCTCAAGGGACATGACCTAAGTCATTTTTCCCTAGAAGCCCCACAGTCCCCTCTTTTAGGCAAGTAGCCACATTTTGTGCACACAAGTCTCTTGGCTCCTTCTGACTCCCAGCAACTGAACAAATGGGTCCTGGCCTCAGCTTTGTTATAATGGCCTTGGCTTTATCATCTACCAAGCACTCAAGGGGTTAGCTGGCCAATAGCCTGTCTGTTTGCAGCAGCAGAAAACATGGAACACCCTAAACCTCCCACAGTCGGGCAGGGTACAGTCAACTATGACAATGTCACAAGATGGAACAGTACAAGGCCATTCAATGGACTGGTTTCAAAGAGCTTTTCATAACATGGATAAATGCTGGCAATATTATTTTAAATGAAAAAATAAAATGTAATACATGATTTCAGCTATTGAAAAAGATGCACAGAAACAAAATGCAGAGAGATCTGAAGGGAAAATATGCAAATGTTAGCCATGGGTTTCATTTGGGTGAAGGTTTCCTGCCAAGTTTTTCTTTTTTTACTTTCATGTACTTGCTGAATTTAAATTTAAAAAAAAATTTCAATTGACTCATAATATTTGTCCATATTTATGAGGTACCAAGGGATGTTTTGACTCATGTGTAATCTTTTTAAGTGATATCTTAGTTGGATTAAAACAGTCCAATTTTCATAAGAGATTATCAAAATGATGAACTGCTTGAAAGTTGCTTAGAAAAATCAACTGTTGATACCTCTGAAGAACCTTTTCAATCTCAAATTTTAGTTGAATTCCTTGCCAGTTACGCTTTCCTATTTTCCTGATTATTTCCTCTGCCCTAAAATGAATCCCCCACTCCACCCATCTCCCCATCCAACAACCTATCTATTCTTTGAAATTTGGATTAAATGTCAACCTTCCCTCTTGAAATTTTCTAATTCTCTCTTCCCTTGAATCCCACAGCACTTTGTATGAATCTCAGCAAAGAAGGCAAGAAACATTTCCATTTAGTACTATAATTATTTTAAGCTCATGTCCAAGCCTGAAATAATATTTAGGTGCAAAGAGAAATGAATTAATTTTTTTCCACCCTGCACAATACTTTGTATATAGGAAGCATGCAATATATACTTACAAAGAATACAAATATTCAGATAAAAGAATAAATTAGCAAGTGCATTATTTAAAGTTTAATTTTGTATAGGTCTTGGAGATTTTTCCTATTCTGTAACCAAATAACTGACCCCAGATTTTACCCAGTTTCATAAAGTTATTTGCCATCCTGTTTGCTGTGGATTGGGCGAGTCAGCCTGTGCTAGTCAGCACAGGGCACATAAGGACGACACTCATTTTGCACGTCAGCTGCCATCTGGTTCATGCAGTGATTACTCAATTACTGTATCAGACAACAGTGGAACCCCAGATCTCACGTCTGCTAGCTGCGAGATCCTATGCAGTTCCCTTGAGCTGTGAGCTAGAGGTAATGTTATCTGATAAGTCTTTATTAGGTTGAATTAGATAAACGCATGCAGAGGGCTGACCACAGTGCCCAGCAATGAGTAAAGAGGGTCATGAGTTGGGTGTGATGGCTCATGCCTGTAATTCTAGAGGCTCAGAACACTGAGGATCGCAAGTTCAAGGACGGCCTCAGAAACTCAGCAAGGCCCTAAGCAACTTAATGAGACATTGCCTCAACATAAACAATAAAAAAGGGCTGAGGATGTGGCTCAGTGGTTAAGCCCTCCTGTGTTTAATCCCTGGTATCAAAAAAAAGGGGGGGATGGGGTGGGGATTCATGAAAAGTATGAACTGATGAGACAACATCTTTGCTCGAACCTTTACCTAAAATGTAATTCGAGAACTTCAGAAATAAAGCCATGTTTTGTATATCTCCTGAGTACAAGTGCTTGAAAAATTAGCTTCTGGATGTCCTAAGCAATGTACACTCTCATGCAAAGCTGTCCTTATAAATCAAATTCTGCCTGGAAATCCTGCCAACAGAACATCAATACCAACTCTTGTTCAGTCTGACTGTAATGAAATACATCAGCATAAACATGGCAAATCCCTTCCTTGGTTTACAGAGCATTTAAGCTCGCAGTAGGTCATAACAAGTGTTACCATCTTGGCAGTTCATGAAGCCATCCCTCCCACCCTCCATGGGTTGGATGAACACAGTTATAATTGGAAGATTCCCTGCAATTGAAATCACGCTTGCGCTGACTGTAAGCAAGTTTCTGACCTCAAGGTTCAAATCTCCAAGAAAGAAAATAGTAACATTTTGGCCCAGAGTAGCTTGTGAGATGTAATTGGATAAAAAAAGCGTAGAGTTATGGAAGGCAATAATAGGGACGCTGTGGGTACACAGGGTCATTGCCTAGAACTGAGGTAACATTCCCAATTCGTTTATTCTAAGGAAATCACAGACACAAAGAGAAACAATCAAGAGAGCAAAACTTTCAGAAAATACTTCTGTTGCTTTAAGACACTAGTGCCTGGTTTATGTGTGCCCCAAGCTGGGAACATTCGGCTTCGGTCCTCTGAGACAGTGAGGCTGTCCACATCATCTGTCATGGTGCTCAGGGCCCTTTGGTAATTGTATCCTTCCCTCCTTTCCAGTGAAAGGCACTCTAAAGCCAATTATCACCATGAGACTCACAAGGAATCTGGTCCAACCAAAAGAGACCCTCCCTGACACTCAGAGCTATCAAGACTCCAATCAGCAGCTGCTCTTCGGTAACTGGGGTGCAAGGTTAAGAGCGGGGAAGCCAGTAATTGGTCTACTGCAGGGAATTTGGAACTGGAGGTCAGATGACTTGATAGTGTATGCCTTTAATCTCCTTTTGCTTTAACTGTAGAAGGGAAACTGCAGAGGTTGAGGCTAAGAATTCTGTATTCTTATGTTCTTAGGAAAAGACACAAAGCTGTTCTGTGCAGAAAATCAAATCATTGTCCACAAATCCAAACAGCAGAGTTCTCTTTTCCTCTGTTTTGCTCAGGCCTGTTTGTCTCATCTACGGAAACAGCTCATGCTTTTTTAGAAAATGGTCTGAGCAGTCTTTCAATATTATGTTGCTATGTAGTCCTTTCTAGGTTGAGAAGGTTTACTCTCTGCACAGGCTGAAGTTTTACATGAGTGGTTATAACCTTGGGTGGCTAATATACTGTGAATCCTCTTCTTTGTATGCGTGGAAGGAAGGGGATAGACACACGGCTGGATCAGGTGGGGAAGTTGGTTTTCAGGAACCTGATCCAGGGCTTCTCAGACTTTACCATGTAACTGATGGGAAGAAAGAGTAAGGTTGAGGAAACAAATAGAACCAGGCTGCAGAACCATAGGATTTTAGGCGAATCCTCAGATCTGTTCTTTGCTTCGTAAAGTGAGACAATGATCTATCTCTCAAAGGAGAAGAAAAATTGTACATATGTACACAGAACTTGATTCTCCATACAGGGACTCATGATACTGTTGCCTGAAAGTTCGGCAAAATCCATGTTGTCCTCCTCTTCTGAAGCCCACTCCTGAGTCTTGGCCTACTACACATGCATGGCTGTGATCTGTGTCAAGCCAAGCATGGCCCCTGAAGTCCTCCCATACATGCTCATTGCTGAGCTGAAGCTCATCCCTGGTTGAACTTGGAAGCTATATGTTAAAGATGACAGAGTTCTCATCAGACTGATTCCTGAAGAACTGAAAATATGGCAGCCCTTTTCCCTACCCAGTACAGTTAGACAAGAAAGAATAAATAAACTTGAACCATACATGAACCTTTATATATTTGTGGCTGTCCTTGTGTTAGTATCGAGCAATGAGCCATGAAATGCATGGCAAGGTCACAGGTTTCCTTTAAGTTACTTTAAATTTTTCTTTAAGTTATTGCCAAGGCAGATGAGTGACATGCAGTGGATAACCTGTGGAAAAACATTAGTACACCAACTTTGAGTATTAAACAAAAGTAGAAGGGGTAATGGGGAGGGGGGCACCTCAAGAAAGAGGATTTATGGGACTAACTAAAACTCGAAGTTATGACTCCAAGTGTTTCCTACTAGCTGAGAAGGGGCTCTTTAGTGGCACAGGCACAGTAAGGTAACTTGGGACCAGCTACTGACCCCTATGCCCACATCAACATGGGAAGCCCTCTTGAATAGGATGAACTCCATGACAGTTCTGGAGAGTCAAAAACTCCAGTGCTGGACATGAAAGAGAACTTGAACACCTGATTGGCAAAGGCTGCTGAGGGAGAAGCCCAGTTCTGGTAAACATCAAACAGTAATAAATTTGGAGATAGCACTGTCTCCTTTGCTCAGAGATGGACCACACTCTCCCTTGGGAGTGCTCTCTGCTTGAGCCTTACTTTGCGTTTACTTTGCTTTCATCTTACTTACAATAAAGTTCTCTTGCCTAGCTTTTGGTGTCTGATTTTAAATTTTCTTTCGTCAGAACAGAAGAACCAAGATTTGGAAATTCAGCTCCCCCACCTTCCTGTGACACTTGTTCAACAGTTCGCCCACCTGTGTAACACTTCTCCTCCCTTTCCTTTTCTCTCGTCATCCCTTTCCCTACCTGCCCACTGTGTTCTCTCCTGAAAACAGATTCACATACATCCTAAAGTGTATTGGTTAAAAGCATCAACTTTGAAATCAGAACAGCACAACCAAATTCACTTCCATCCTTCTCAAGTATGCTTAAAATTCCCCATCTCATTTTTCTCTGCTATATAAAAAAAAAATCATATCATTGCTTGCTTCTTTGGATGGTCACAACATAATGAATGCTAAGCATTTAGCACCTGACCTGGACAAAATAAGCACTACACATAGGCCTCTTTCTTCTACTCTATTGACTTCATGTGAATAGGGTCTGATTTGATAATATACCACCTGTTTCCTCCCCACCAAGAAATGCTGTTTCATAAGAAATGCAAATCAAGATGGGTGTGGCTGTGCACGCCTCTAATCCTGAGTACTTAGAGTACTTTGGAGGCTCAGGCAGAAGGATCACAAATTTGAGGTCAGCCTCGGCAACTTAGAGAGATCTTATCTCAAAACAAAAAATAAAAAGGGCTGCAGGTGTAATTCAGTCATAGAGTAATGCTGGGATCCATCTCCAATACAAGAAATAGAAAGAAAAACATAAATCACTGTTGGTGGGGTTGTAGAAATCAGTATTTTCCCTGTATGGCAAAATTCATTGCATTCAAAGAGTTACAAGTGAGAAGAACTTTTTCAAGCTTCTCAAATATAATTATATCTTTCTTATACTTGTGTGAAAATTATAAAACTAAAAGGGGAAGGAGGAAAAGGATCAAAATAATTATTATAGATTTTTAAGTAAGGCAAGAATTTTGCCATTTGAAAACCTTAATTGCATAGCAAAGGCAAGACCATCAGATGATGGGGCTATTTACATGACATTTATTTGCTCTTCGAGCCATGGATAAAACCTATTAGCAAGGGAGAAGCCCTAAAAAGTTTAGCTTCTATGGGCCAGGTAATATGTATCAGAAACAAAGGGCCAAGCAAAAGCGCAAGGTTTGGGTCTCATAAGTTGAAAGAAGTTCTTTCTTTAACACTGCAGTATGTCTAAGGATGGAATTTCCCATTATGAGAACACATTGCCCCAAACCAGCAGAAAAAGCTTCGCTGTCCCCAACTATACACATGAGCGTTCACAGTACATGCAATGGAAAGCATGCATTATAGGTATAAGAATAGGGTCAGATTCTAATTATTTGGGAGGTAAAAGTCACATTCAGGCTTAATACTTCAGGAGCTTGGCCATTATGCTGTAGAAAAGTAGCATAATTCCTTCCATCCTGCTTTTGCATTTTACTCTCTTTCTGATGGCAAAATACATTAACAGTGCTACTCTTAAAAGTATGCATGTGGGCTGGAGAGGTGGCTCAGTGGATGCGGTGCTTGCCTGGCATGTGCAAGTACACAAGTTTGAACCCCAGCACCACGTATACAACAAAGTCTCGGAGCAATGAAGGCCACATAAAAAACTAAATAAAAATTGTTTCTTTTTTTAAAAAAAATAAATAAAGTGGGGCTGGAGCGGTGGCTCGGTGGTTATGGCGCTTGTCCAGCACACAAGCGAGTACACGAGTTCAAACCCCAGCACCATGTATACAACTAAGTGTCAGAGCAACGAAAGCCATGTGAAAAACTCAGTAAAAATTGATTCTCTCTCTCTCTCTTTAAAAAAAAAGGTGATAGAGTGAGCATGCATTCAAAGTTCACTGAAAGAATCTGCCACCACCAGTAGCATGACCTTCAGAAACCACAGCGTTCTAAAACAAAGTCAAAGGGACAGGAATCCAAAGAAAACAGACATAACTGTTGTACCATTTAACTTGTCCTTTCCCTTCTATGGAAAAAAGAACCATAAGGACATTAACATGCTGACCTGGAACAAAAACCGTGAAATTCAAATTTTATTCTTTTAAATACTCAGATGCAGCTCCTCCCCTAACTCCTCTTTCCTGTCCATCCAATCGATTATGAAGTCCTGCTGATTCTACCACCTCAGATATCTCTGGAATTTGCCCTTTTCCTGCCCTGCCTTTGCTTGAGTCTATATTACCCATTCTGAGCTGCTGCAAAAGCTTCCAGTTAAGCTTTCTGCCTGGAGTCTTTCCTTGGCCTGTTCCTCCAGTCTCTAACCAGAAGCCTAACAAACTTTTTTTAAAATGTAGGTTTTATAATGCCAACAGATTAAAGCCCTTTCCTGGCTCACCTTCATTCACAGGATAAAAACCAACATTAAGGAACACAGCTCAAAAAAGATTTAAATCACTTAGCTGGAGCTTCATATTCTTATCCCATCCCAAGCACACACACTCCAACCGCAATGGCTAAACAGAACATTCTTACACACTTCTTTCACCTTTTTCTTTTGGGTACTTCCTATCTATCATTCATGACTTAACACAGACGTCACTCAAAGAAGCCTTCTCTAACCCACAACTTGGGGTTGGGGTGGGACCTATGTGGGATCCCCTGCTTCTTCCATTCCCTAATCAGTAGACTCCAGTACAAGTGAGTACCAGGTCTGGAGTCAGTCTGCCTGAATTCATATGCCAGGTACACCTTTTATAGCTGTGTGATCTTCAGCAAGCATCTCTGTGCCTCGGTTTCCTCCTGTGTTAAATTGGAATAATCATAGTGTCCAGTTCATGAGACTTATTTTAAAGATCACAGGAGTTGATATAGACAACTAAGAAGAGGGTCTGATGTCCAATTATTGCTCAATAGGTGTAAGGTAGGAATAATAATAAAAGAGGTAGTGGCATCATTTTATACTTAATCTGTAGACTTTTGCCCTCAATTACATGCTTTGCAAAAGCAGGTATGTAACTCTTTCTCCTGCACAAAACTTGACCTATGGGCTGGAGCGGTGGCTCAGCAGTTTCAGCGCTTGCTTGGCAAGCACGAGGACCCAGGTTCAAACCCCAGCACCATGTACACAACTAAGTGTTGGAGCAACTAAAGCCATGTGGAAAACTAAATAAAGTTGTTTCTCTCTTCCTCTGTCTCTCTCATTGTCCCTCTTTCTTTAAAAAAAAAACTTGACCTATGTTGAAAGTTAATACATTTTTTAATTAAACATATACTGAGGATTAAAACCAACCAATGATTTTCATATTCCTGAATTTTCAGCTTCCTATCAATGACATGGGTATATTTCCTTCCACATAACTTTAAAGTCCTTTCTATAAACAAAATATAGAAAGAATCTGCTGTGTATCTGTTTTGGTTTGGATAAAAGGTATCCCTCAATAACTTGGGTAAAACAATGCAGGAACGCTCAGAGGTAAAATGATTGGGTTATGAGAGCCTTAACCAATCAGTGAGTTAATACCCTGATAAGGATTAACTAGTAACTATTGGTTGGTCGGGTGTGGCTGGAGGAGGTGGGTCACTGGGGGCAGGCCTTTGGGGTATATATTTTGTATCTGGCCAGTGGAGTCTCTCTAAGATCCCCAATCATCGGGTGAGTCGATTCCCTCTCCCACACTCTCTGCCATGAAGTTTCTGCCTCACCTTGAGCCCTGCGGAATGGAGCCAGGCTTCTATGGACTGAGACCTCTAAAACTGCGAGCCTCCAAATAAACTTTTCCTCCTAAACTTGTTCTCGTTGGGTCTTTTAGTCACAGCAATGGAAAAACTGACTAAGACAGTATCTAACACTGTGCTAGAAACCAAGAGAAAATAATAATAAAAATAATAATAAAGTAATAAAAAATAATAAAATAATAAAAATAATCCCTCTAAGGAGAAGTTTGCAGGTAAGTTACCAACAGTGGACAAGCTGTGAGGGCCTTTTCATCAGGACAGAGAACAAGCTGGATTTGCTTGATATCAACCGAGAACATCTTTGCATTTTAAGAATATGCTCACTCTGAAATCTGTCACATATATTGACCCTCAGAAACAGAAAGCTCTCAAACAAACAAACAAACAAAAAGATTTGAGTACTTGCTCCAAGGGCAGAGCTCTCAGAGCTTCCGTCACGGTTTAGAACTGGCAAGTTCCCCAAAAGCTCATGTATTGAAAGCATGACCCCCGTCAGCCACTGGGAGGAGGGACCGAGTTTAGGAAGTAGGTCCTTGGGACAAGCCCTGGAAGGGTTGATCTCCTCTCCGCCTCCATCTTCTTCCTTTCTTTCTGCCCCCAGGATGCCACGAATTGGGCAGTGTTCCTCCATCGTGCCCTTACTCCACGACGTTCTCTCTCCTCGGGCCTAGAGTAATGCGTTTGGATGACCGTGGAGTGAGACCTCGGAAACCTTGAACCAAAATACATTTTTCCTTCTCTAAGTTGATCTTTTCAGATATTTGGTCACAGTGATACAAAGCTGAAAAACACAGCCTCTTTGCTTTGTCCAGAAATACCAAGCAAGTATATGATCTGACACAGTGAAATGTGCTCAGAAAATGCAAAGTTCAGGATTACACTGAATGCGGGGGCAGGTCAGGGAAAGGGAAGGGATTGGAAGAGAGACGCAGACCCTTGATAGTCCAATTTGGAGACCTATAGCTATCTTGATTACTATGACAGCATGTCAATCGTTAGAAACGCTGTAGCTTACATTTCTAATTGTCGGTTAGCATTCTCATCAGCAGAGCTCTTTTTTAGATCTACAAAAGTATTCGCAATGTTTTAGGTACATGGTTTGATCTAGTTTAATTTCATCAAATTACTTTTTCTTTTTTTAAGAGAGAAGGCTAGTGAGAGAAAGAGAGGGAGACAATCATCTTTTATTGCATTTTTCACATGGCTTTCATTGCTCTGACACTTAGTTATGTACGTGGGTGCTGAGGTTTGAACCTGAGTACTTGCACATGCCGGGAAAGTGCTATAACCACCAAGCCACCACTCGCGCCCATCATTAAATTACTTTTGAATGATAAAACAGAACCCTATTGAAACAAAGTTCTGTGCATGCTTTCTATACATCCGGTCAATTCATGTCCCTCCAACATCCAAAAACCCAAACTCTAAAAAGCCTCAACTGATTCAGTTAGCATGGACATTAGATGTGATTTCTGATTCCAGGCACACATCTTGTAAAGCATTTCACTGTAATCCAGGTGAACTGGCACACACCTGTAATCCTAGCTACTCAGGAGACTGAGGCAGGAGTGGGCAAGTTATCCAGATCTTGTTTTAAAACACAATGTAATTAAAATTAAAAAGGCTGGTGATGGGTCTCAGTGGTAAAGCACTTGCCTAGCATTCACAAGGCCCTGGGTTTAATCCCCACTACCATAAAATTAATAATAATAATAATAATAATAATAGAAACTCTTCCACTGTGTTTGCCATTTTGGCAATCTTTCTTCGAAGACGTTCAAAGCATTGATTAACAATAACGGGGATCCACAGAACATTTTACATAGGATTTTATTAATTTATGCTTCCCATTATTAAGGAAAAATTTACGGAAGTATGTAATCTAGATGAACAGGTATGGTCTTAATTATGGAAGCACTTAATTATGGATGCACAAAATTATATATGCATACAAAATAGCACTGAGAGAGTCAACATCTCTTGAATGCCATTAAGCTTAAATGCAGAGGAAAAGCTAAAACTTTGTGGTTATTAAGTATAAATTTGTTACCAGATATGTCTGAGTTCAAAAGTTCTTCTTGAATCAACTGTGTGAAACTTGGGATAGCATCTAAAGTTCTTTCAACCCAGCTTGCTTCACTGCTTTTTAATAATATTAGCCACCTGATCAGCTGTGAGATAATAATGTAACACTCAAGGTTTAAGAGTGGACTGAGCATAAGCAAACCTCTTGGATTCCTTATTCCTGATGGTTCAGCTGAGCCTCAGAAAGTAATGGCTCTCCAGCTCCCCTGCTAACCAAGTTCTTATTTTCATGGTATGAGCTTCTACAGAATAAATTGAGCAAGTGCAAAATGTCATAACAAATGTTTCTTTGAAATATTTAAAATATAGCTGGGCATGGTGGCACATGCCTATAATCCCAGTGGTAGGAGGCTATCAAGAGGATCGCAAATTGAGGCCAGCCTCAGCTATCTAGTGAGGCCCTAAGCAATTTAGCAAGACTCTCTCTCAAAATAAAAAAAATAAAAAGGGTTAGGGATATGGCTCAGTGATAAAGTGCCCCTGGGTTAAATCCCTGGTATAAAAATATTTAAGGGGCTGGAGAGGTGGCTCAGCGGTTTCCATGCTTGCCTGGCAAGCACGAGGACTTGGGTTCAAACCCCAGCACCAAGTACACAACTGAGTGTTGGAGCAACTAAGGCCATGTTAAAAACTCAATAAAGCTGTTCCTCTAAAAAAAAAAAAAAAAAGAAAGTATGGCTCTGTCAGGGGTCAGCTTTCAAATAAGATCTAAGTGGAAAACCAAGAAACCTGAGATAATAAAGCATCACAGAACTCTACAGAAAAACGATGGACGACAAGTCCTCAAGGGCTGGATGAATCCCAAGCTGGATAATTAGATTCTTTTCAATAAGGCCTTGAGGAACCTGAGGCTGGATAATGTAACTTTTTCTCTTTTACAAATCTGTTGGCTAATAGTGCTTTTCCTCCCATTGCAAATGATAAACCAGTTCTTACAGTGAATGAGTCCTTCTAGAGGAAGGGGTCTCTGTGAATAGGGCCAAAAATGATTCCACTTCTTAAAATGAAAACTTGGGTAGCCTTCACGGGCCTTTCAGTTCTAAGCTGGAGCCAATCACCAAATAATTCACTTAAAATGTATTTCTATGTTTTGGAAAACTCACTGACATAATACAAATGGGCACTTGCTTTTTCCAGGCAGCATACTCAGTCTAAATATTAGAATGGAAAGAGTTCCATTTCTTGAGATTTGTTTGATGATCCTGCTCCTACTCATAAATCTCAATTAGACTACAGATCTTATTAATCATCAGTAAAGAATGTTAGCTTGAAGTCATCTGGGAAAAGGAGGATACTTACTTTCTTCAGTTTTTTAAAAAAAGATATCATTAGAAGACAAAGTAGAGCTCATAATATCCTGGCTATTTAAAAAATATATGGAGGTTTATAACTAACAGGAAATGCTTGCCACTCTCAAAATGCAAGTCATGAATGGTACATACAATGAAGCACTGCTCAGCAATAAAAAATATGGATTATCTATGCACATCACAACATCGATAAAACTTAGATGCATTTCACTAGTGTCAGATTCAATGCACACAATATATTCCCTTTATATGACAGCCTGGAAAAGCCATGCTGGTAGGAATGGAGAACAGATCAGTGCTTACATGAGGTCTGGAAGGGGAGAAGCTTGAACACACAAGCAGCAGACAGGAAATTAGTTAATTTATTTATTTATTTATTTTTTTATTGTATTTATGTATGTATGTGTTTTTATCCCCAGCTCTTTTTAATTTTTATTTTTAGACAGGGTCTTGCCAAATTGCTTAGGGCCTTGCTAAATTGCTGAGGCTGGCCTTGAACTTGTGATCCTCCTGTCTCAGTCTCCCAAACCATCGAGATTACAGGCAGGCATTACTATGCCCAGCCAGCAACTTTTTTTGAATGCTAAATACACTGGTGGCTGCACAACACAATGCATTTGCCAAAACTCATATAACTTAATTTACTAGTCTATAAATTAAGAGTAAATTTTA
>PVKS010025008.1:20454-30470 GCA_004027875.1 Aplodontia rufa | reverse complement strand
TAATTGCATCCCATTCATTTAATTTTGATTTTACAGCATGCGCCATAGGAGTTCTATTAAGGAAGAAGCGGCCGACTCCTATAAGGTGTAGTGTTGACCCGACTTCTTTTTCTAATAAATTTAGAGTTGTAGGCTTAATATCCAGGTCTTTGATCCATTTTGATTTAATTTTTGTGCAGGGCGAAAGATAAGGATCCAGCTTCAGTTGTCTACAAATGGCAGTCCAGTTTGTCCATCAGATTGCCTTTCAATGTGGAATTTCAGTTTGCATGGATGGGCTTCTTGACCCAAAACAGCGCATACTGTGGGAGGGAGTGAGTTGAGAAGGCCTAGAAGAGTGGTTAGTGGCAGGGCATCATGAGATCATGCTCTTCAGCATCTGTGAGTGGTAGGGAGGTTTCCCTGCTCCTAACTGCTGTGCTCAGTACATAAGATGGGCAGGGGGATGATTTCCTTATCTTTGGCTAACCTGTGCCCATGTTGTCCTTGGAAATGAGGTGCTCTTCTCCCTGACCATTCTGATTACATGACCTTTGCCGCAGGCCATTCCTGCAGGTGTCCTTCTTGGACCAAGGTTTTGATTCTGTTAGGATAACTGTCCTCGGGCCCTGGGCCTCCCTAACTCTACAGAGCTTGACTCATCTTTCCCCTGGGGAAGTGCCACATTACCCTCTGTGAGCAGCATCTCTGGAGCCTTGCTGCCAGTCTGTGCTTTTCTCCTCTCCGTCCTAGACACTGGGGCTGCCATAATGAGAGTGGGTCTGAAGTGCCTCTCTGTGCATCCCAACTCCCACCCTGCAGCTGCTGTTCTCCTCAGTCCTTCCTGACACATACTGCGTCAGTACTCAATTCAGCTTTTAATGTAAGCATCTATTAATGCTTTCTTTGGGCTCAGCCACTGAATTTCAGTGTCATCTCTGTTTCACAACTTTTGCTGTTAGGTCTTTTGTTTTTCTTGCTTTATGCATGTACCTGCTATTATTGTCTGTTTTATTCCATATGTTCCTAGACAGTAGAGTACAGTTTTTATAAACATAGTGATATAACTGAATAAACTTGAAACATTAATTTAAAAATACTCACGCAAGCAATATACTTAATAATAATAAACTGCATTTGCTGTGTTGCCTAGGTTTGCCAGGCTTTGCCTTTGATGTGCATGAACTCAACTGACCCAGTAGCAACAGCCCCTTGTGACTGCTCAGCTCAGCTCCCCCACATACTGTACTGCCTTGCCTTTGATTTGATCAGCATTCAGGAGGTATATGCCCAACTAGGGCGATCCAGGTTTTATGAGAAACAACACTTTTTAAAAAAATTCTAGAGGCCTTCTTTAAGAAAAACAATTCAAAATTTGAAAATCAAAATAAGGCATAGAAGTGAATATTTATTTGGACTTTGAAAAGAAATCCCTACAAACTACAAAATTTAAAAAGCTAACCTAACCCCTGAACTCCAGCAATCCAGGAAAACAACATATTTTATCAGTGAACGTCTGGACACACCTCTGTGATACTTTCTTTGCTACGTTTTTGCCTTCATATTCTTTGATTGCCTCCTCATGTGAGCATGACTTTATGTTGTCATTATTTATTGCAACAACAGATGATTCAGTCTTTTCTTGGTGTAATTAGTCAATATTCATATGGCATCCTTGAGAGTTTAGAGAAGTTTCTTCTAGCTTCATATTTGGTAATGTCACAGGAATTTTTAGGATTGAAAAAAAAACTTCATCAAGTTTCTTCCTTATGTGAGCCATATGATTTGGGGGCATTTTACCTCAGTTACCTAATCTTGTATACCACCAAGTAATTCTGTGGCCATATACTGTCCATGTGTCTGTCTCTCCATATGCCCTCTCGTCCTCTACTTCTGTGTCGTAACGTTGGATGGACAGGTACATGTTCCTGTAAATTTTCCTAAGCCAACATGCCCAGCAACAATTGAATTATACTGGAACCCTTAGAGAGGGCCAAGCAGGTAAGGACCATTAATCCTTCTTAGCCTCACAGTTTGTCCCTAGGCCCTAGCCTGCATGCTGAGGTGGCACGGAAATAATAGGGTTCATCACTGCCCCAAGGCAGTGATAGGGCAGTTGATGAGCTTTTTCACGGGTTGCTTTCCCCAAGGTCCAAGGAGATACATCTTTAGGACACTGTTATCCAAGGGGCAATAGGGGAAGGGAAAAGCTGCCTCTCCTTGGTTGAGGGAGGTGGAGAAGTAGTGTGTGCCCTGGGGCTGGAGCACACAATACTTCTTGTTGTTGCTGCCATATTTACTTTATATATATCATTTATTTTTAGGGAAAGAACTCTGCTGCTATGATATTTGTAGATCACTGGCTGTAGGGACTGTAGGACTGTAATAGGATTAGAAGTGGGAGGAACATGTGGTTCCAGGAGAGGGATACCAGTAATGTCGGTGATGTGGATGTTGGGTTCGTGTCCTCTCGGAGTCGAAGAATGAAACCAAGGGACACCGAGGCAAGCGTAGCAGACAAGTTTTATTATAGAAAGCATAGAAAGTAAAGCATAGGGAAAAGAGCAGACTTCCCCCAGAGTGGGGGAAGGGGACAGAGCCGATGAGGCAGTGAGGTTTGCCCCTTTTATATGACAACCTCTCCTGGACTGGTCACTGCTTCCCTGCCCCTGTACAGGCACTGGGAATTCTGGTCCAGTCTCTGATCCATGCATTAGATTCTTTGATCCATGCCTTAGGCACCAAGAAAGATTGTGGTTCCTTGCTTAGCCGCAGGGAGTGTTTACATCTGGGCCTGTCTTATCAGACCCTCATTAGCATTGGGGGATGTCTTTGCCTTCTCAGGAAAGATGATCTCCTTATCAACCCACATTGCTCTGCCTACACTGAACTGCCTAACTTTTTCTGCCTCACCAGGAGGAGGTTTATGTCAGAAACGATGCCTGCTTACTGGACCCAGGGCTTAGAGACATGTGTCTAACTAAGGAGGGCTGCATGGTCAAGTTAGAGAATTCTAACTTTTGCCCTCTTAATGATCCTTATTCTTCCTTCACACTTTTGAAGCATCACTTTCTTAGTGAAGTGAGGAAACTTCAGTGCTCACGAATGGCAGTTGGCTCACCCTCCCCGCTTACCTTGGCATTTAGTATCCCCAGCACCTCTCCCTACCTTGAGTTGAACATTTACAAGCCTGTTTCTCCCACTGATCCAGGACTTGAACTCAGTTTCATATGGCCATTTTCCAGGGAGTTACTGCTCTTCCCACAGAACTATAATTTTGAAGAGTAATGTGTATGCACATTTTGTAGGGCAGTAGGATCAAACCCAGGTTCTCCAAAGGGTCTGAACCTTGAGGATATTATAACACTTAGCATTGTTCCTGGGGCATCATTATTGACCTAAATTCTCTAGCATCCCTGGAGCATTTGTTCAAACATCCCTGCAGAGCTGCTGTCTTCTCCTGGATATTCCAATTCAGCTCTGGGGTAAGGCCTCAGACTTTTATTTGTAACAAGTTCCCAAGTGATGCTGAATCAGCTGGAACCCACTTTCAGAATCTCCATTATAGACATTTTATAGACGAAAAGTCCCATGGTACCTCTCCCTTTCTTTCCACAAGTGGCCAGAGAAATAAATCAATGTTCAGAGTTGAGAACTCTATCTTTTAAGCTGAAGGACTTGAGCGTAACTTGAGATACATTCTTCATACGCAGCAGCAGTCAACCACTGTATTAGTTCTGACTGTCAGGCTCGGGGTTGGCCATCCTCTATGGAACTTAGGGAAATAGAGCACCTGGAAAATTTAAGATCAAACTGGTAAAATTTTCAGGGTTTCAAAACCTTGTGGTATTGATGATCTCTGAGCGGCTCCACCCATGTTTGCCATTGATTTGGGTAATTCTGCATTTCTTCAGAGGATAAAATATTGAGAACTTCACCCTTGGAGCTCTGTAACCAGAGGAAAAACTGAATGTGAGCCTGTTGGCTTTAAAACCAAGGCTATATGCCACATGTGTATTTAGGCTTTCTTCTAGACCAGGAGTGGGGGCATTGTCAGTCTGATAATTGGTCTGTCATCACTTTGCTGCCAGTGAGATGTTCCTCTCCTCAATCTCAGTGCAGATCAGTTCTCTACCCCACCCGGCTGTCCCCTCCCCTGCTGTGAGCACCTGGAAAAACCTGGTGGCACTGAAGAACAGTGAATAGCTGTGGCACTGAATCATCCGTTTAAAGAAAAACAGAAAATAGGCCATCATTCTCATTACCTTCTATGATTGAACAGAGTGGCTTGACTTCCTCAGGATCCCCCTTGTAAGTCCCCAAGTCCCTGTCTTCTGCCATTTCATTGTGTTTCTTCTTTTTCTCTCTTTATCTTCCTCTTTGTCCCTCATCCCTGCCTCTGCACTCCATGGGTCTCCTCCCTTGTGGCTATGTCTGGTCTCCTTCCCTTCCTTCCCTCACCACTCTCCACTCTCAGCCTTTCTTCTCTGATTCTTTCTCTCTGACTCCACCCAAGGCGTCTTGTAGAGAGAGGTGTTGTGCCAGTTTTGTAGTTGAAGTGAGAGCCTTTTGCCTGGTTAACTTAGGTGTGTCTCTGTCAATTAACCCTTTTCCCTGAGCTACCACACATCTGTACCTAATCAGGCCACTAGGAGTTAGTTCAGCAAGTGACCTTAGGGTTTGTACAAGCGTGAATTTTTTTACTTTCCTTGATGCAGGGATGCAGGTTAATCCTCCATGTGGTTTCCCTGATTGTTGAAATCAGCTCCTCGTCACTCCCTCTTGACATGTGTCCTCTGTCTTTCATAGAAATGGTGGCTTGTGAACATGCCTTCCACATTTACTATGGTTGTTCAATGGTGAGCAGATCGCTGAAAGGGACATCCAGGGTGGGAGAGGAGAGAGTTCTGTTTGACGGAGCTCTGTCCTCATCCAGTCCCCCTGGAAACTTGGTGGGATGTTTTGTGAAATTAGTTTGTGATTAGCCTTGCTTGTTGAGTGGATTAAACATGCTCTGACGGAAAAGCCCTTGAAAGTGACACTCTGTCACACAAAAGCATGGTATTATTAATATCCTCAACTTGCATCCTGTCATTGAATACCTCCAGGATAACTTCAGGGGAAAACAATAATTCATCTAATTAACAAAAGTGTTACTTGTTCTCTTAACTATGCAAAAGTGACCTACCTGTGAATATTTTAAAACCAAAAAACCTCATAAGCAACCCTAGTCAAATAGGTGAGAAAGAATCATTAAGATTCTTTAAGAGTTGTAGCTTACTTTGTTAATATCCATGTATGCATAATAGCAAACATCAGTAATTGAATATGGAAAATTCATATAAAGAGTAATTAAATTGGTGAAAGGTTATTAACTACTGGAGAGTAAAAATAACTCTAAAATTTGGGTTAGCAAACTTTGCCATTAGGCCAAATCGGACTGTTGCCTATTTCTTTTGTAAATTGTTTTATTGTTAACACTTCAATGGCCATTTGTCTCCTTATTATTCTTGGCCGCTTTTGTGCTACAGCGACAAAGTTTATTTGTGACAGAAACTGAAAAATCAACAAAGCCTACAATATTTATTCTCTGGCCCTTTACAAAAAAAAGTTTACGTAACCCTGCTCTTTAAATACAAGAACAGTGGATGATACAGGCAGCATTAGGTATAGTCCCCAAGGAAATAACAACCTTGGAAGATCCCCCACCAGCCAAAGCTCAGATTCAGGCCTCATTGGAATGAGCGTGGTTCTGGCCCAAAGGATGGTGATGAAGTTAGCTGAGGTGAGGCAGGCTGGAGTTCTGGGCAGGGAACTGCCCAAGTGACACTGTAAGGAGAGTTTGGCACTGGGGTGGTTGTGGGATTTCCTTGATGGCTGCGTGGGGGAGCAGTGTAGACTCCTGAAGGGTGCGTACCCTTGAGTCCTTTACCAAAAGCATCCCCTGGCTGCTGTGCTTTAGAACAGAATTAAAAAAAAACCCAAATATTAGAACCTAGAGAAAGCCCTTTCTTAGCAGTGTTCTTCCAGCAGTTTCTACCATCAGGGTTTACATTGTGTCATTGTCTTCGGACAAAAGTCTGAAGGAACCTGAACCCTGCCTGAGGGAATGGAGCTGATGAAGGGGCAGGAAGGTCGTGTCCAGCTGAGGAGTCCCCAGCCGGCCTGTGGGCCTATGCAGGTGACCCAAGGCTCCTTGAAGGCATAGCTTCCCTGGCTGATGGAAGCCCATGGAGACTGTGGCATCCATGCCATTCTGTGATGTTTGCCCATCTCATCTCTTTGTGATGGGATTTTAGAAAGTTATGTGCTTATTTGGGTTTTATTAGGAACATGGAAATGGTTCCTCAGGAAAATGTTATTAAGTATGGCATCCATTCATTTTACCAGCTAGTGTTTACTGACTGGTTACTATATGCAGTACAACAAACAGAAATAAAGAGTTGAATTTTATTTTAAAATTGAATTAAAGTATTTTGGAGAATATTTTTCCTGTGACAATTCTTATTTTAAAAATAATTACTTTGTATAAGTTCTTTTGAAGGTAAAAACAATCCAACATTATGTTTTGTAGGCATTACCTGCACTTCCACTATTACAAATTAGAAATTACTTAGACTTTCACTTTTTAGTCTGTCCATTGCACGTAGTTTGGCTAATTGTAATTGCGTAGTGTTTGGGCACTGCATTTTTTTTCTTAGAATGTCAAAACATCATGGTAGAGTCTGCTTAAGTCAAGTAATTGAAGTTAAGTATGAGCATTTATCTGTATCTTAAGCAAAGCAAGCTGACTCTGCCTCAGACTACTCCAGAATCTCAAGGACTAACTGTAGCAGATGGTTCCATTCTTACTTACTGGACATTTAAGCTGGCAGCTACTACAGGATGATTTAGGAACCACAGGCCTTCCATCTTAGGGCTCCACCCTCCTTTTGGGCTTTGAAGGCTACTGTTGGATCTCCATGCATACAGCTGACAGTGTGAACTGGGGAGGGGGGTGCTCTTGGGAAGTTTTTATGGGCCAAGTTGGCAGTGGCCACATCCTTTCTATTTGCATGCCACTGTCCAGAAAACAGTCATGTGACCACAGCCAACTACAGAGAGATTAGGAAATGTTTTGGGAAGAAAAGGAGACAGGTTTGGGGAATCAATTCTCAATGTAGATGCCATATACCAGATGTCCTTAATATATTTCCTATATATGAATTGTCAACTTCAATATAGGTAGCATTAATTTAGATTATTTATCAGATGATTTTATATTAATAACTACAAAAATAATCTTGCAGGACTGGAGAGGTGGCTCAGTGGTAGAGCGTTTGTCTGGCATGCAAAGACCTAGGTTTGGGCCCCAGCACCACATACACAAAGAAGTGTTGAATAAACATAAATCAGTTGAAAAAATAAATAAAATTGATTCTCTTTTTCTCTCTCTTTCTAAAAAAAAATAATTAATCTTGCAGTTGATAAAATGGATTTAGTTACTTCTGACCATTTGTGTGTGTTATAATCTATTGCTTTTTTTTAGCATTTGACATATGGTATTATAGTCAATTGAGTATGTATTTCCATCCTTTAACTAGCTCAATGAGTACCTTGTACATGGAAAGTGACCATAAATATGGTGACAATGATGCAGTAGAGAAAAGAAATTTTTTACTGAGAAGATTAACTTTGGAAATAGCTAGAAAAGGCATATTATCTCTTCTTTCCCAACTTGTTACCTCTTTTTTCTATTCAATACATGCTAGAGATGAATATTCATAGCGCTTAGGGTTTACCCACAAGCCCTAGGTGGGTACTTGCCTGGTTTTGGTCAAGCTCATATTTTCTATGTTCAGGCATTACATACATAAGTGTATAGATACTTCACTAGGGATGTTTGTAGATTCAGAAGGGGTTCCATGGAGCTTTGTATAAAATAGTCCTATGTGTATATTTTAGGTTTTGTGCCAGGAGGTATGAGCCTTCACTGGCAGGCCATGGCGGTTTCTTAACCAGGGCAGTTCTGGCAGAACTGAACACTTGGAAGGGTACCAGTCTATCCAAGGGTGACCCAAGAAATGTCTGGAAGTCCTACCAGAATGCAGACCTCCTTTGTGTAACTGAATAAGTATCATTCTGTGTAGGCAGGGTACTATGTGAAGGGTCTTGTTTTCCCTTGAAGACAATTTTTCTCTTGTTTCTGTTTCTTTCCAAAAGGCTAAATAACACATTAATTGAAGAAAAGTTGGAAAATATATGGTATAGATTTTTATCCTAAGAAAGTCAGTTTATTTGTAAAAAATGTTTCAGTGATTTATTTTTTATCTTACAGGCAAAGCCAAAGCTAATTGAACCACTTGACTATGAAAATGTCATTGTCCAGAAGAAGACTCAAATCCTGAACGACTGTTTGAGGGAAATGCTACTCTTTCCTTATGATGACTTTCAGGTAAAACTTGGATTTCTGTCAACAGAACCATGTACTTGACTCTTCCACCTACTGACTTATTGTTCATTTAATTAATTTTTAATTTTTAAAAGATGAAGATGTTATTTAAGAGAAAAGTTATGTCACATACTTCCTTCATATATTCATATTTTAGTGATTATATTTTTGCATATATCTGTACTATGCAAAAAGGGGTATATGCCTGTGTGATCTTTTTTTGGAGGAAAAGTTTATTTGAGGGCTCACAGTTGTAGAGGTCTTAGTCCATGGAAGGCTGGCTGCATTCCTTGGGGCTGGAGGTGAGGCGGAACATCATGGTGGAAGAGTGTGGCAGAGGGATGCAGAGATAGCTGCCTGTGTGATCTTGAGTAAGAGGGTTAGATTCTGGCTTGATTTAGGGGGCACAACTCCCTGTTATGTCTTTTGAGATTGTTTTAGATTTAGATTCAAATTTTTTGAACAAGTACATTGGCATCAGAAGAATGAGCTTTGCTGGGGAGAAGTGGCAATTTGTGTCACACTCCTTTTAGGATGACACTTAGGGAGCTTGCTATTAGAAACCCTCACCTGTGTGTGGCTCCCCAAGAAGGGCTTAGGTTAGCAGGAATGTCATGAAATTTGTACTTTGTGTAATGTGAGTGTTGTTCCTGGCAGGAAATATAGAAGACTTGGGCAGCTCCTGCTGTGAGTTGTCATCTAAGTTCATGCTTGAAGTCTTTAAGCCTCTGTGGCCTGTCAGAGTGACTCATAGAAAGCTTCAGGGCTGCTGAAGGGCAAGGATAACAAGTCTTCCTCCAGGAAACCCCATTGTGTTAGGTGCCTGGCAATGCAGGGCCTCCTCAGTCTGGAGGTTCTGGTTGCTGCCCTTGCTCTTTTGGGACCGGATTCTGGCACTTCCTCTTTCTCTACCTCTGTGCTCTTACCCAAATGCTTCTTTACCTGATGCTGTTACCATGCAAGCGTAGTCTTTATGGACTGAGCTGCCTTATCTTTGATTCTTTGTTGTTTACTTTTTTGTTGTTGTTGTTAAAGAGAGAGAGAGAGAGAGATAGAAGGACAGTGAGAAAGAAAGAGAGAATCAGTTTTTATTGACTTTTTCACATGGCTTTCGTTGCTCCGACACTTAGCTGTGTACGTGCGTGCTGGGGCTTGAACCCCTGTACTTGCGCATGCTGCTGAGCCACCGCTCCAGCCTCCTGTTCTTTTTTTTTTTTTATAGAAGTATATAGAAATACAGTTGAGGGGGAAGCATTATCAAAACATTAGCAATCAATGGATATAAACTTTGTTATCCAGGGGTAAAGCCAAAACATGGATGACCACCTATGTTTTACCTGTTGCAGTTTCCCCCAGAAGAACACATGCGTTAAATGGGTAGTTCGTGGAGGAATGACATCGGCTTCTGGGATGGTTCCCCCATCTTCCCAATCTCCTGACTCCTATGAGTTCTTCATATGCCCTCACGCCTCCTTATTCCCCTCCCTATACCTCCAAGTATCCTAGAGAGCCATCCCCCTATTACTCTGAAAGTCATTCAATTTGAAGTTTTGTTAGATTAGTCGTCTGCCCTACTGCTTCCCCATATATGCTAGCATCAACAGAT
>PVKS010025008.1:0-20354 GCA_004027875.1 Aplodontia rufa | reverse complement strand
TGGAGGAATGACATCGGCTTCTGGGATGATTCCCCCATCTTCCCAATCTCCTGACTCCTATGAGTTCTTCATATGCCCTCACGCCTCCTTATTCCCCTCCCTATACCTCCAAGTATCCTAGAGAGCCATCCCCCTATTACTCTGAAAGTCATTCAATTTGAAGTTTTGTTAGATTAGTCGTCTGCCCTACTGCTTCCCCATATATGCTAGCATCAACAGATGAAGAGAAACCATTCGGCCCTTGAGTCTCTGAGCTTGGGAGACTTCACTAAGCATAATTCTATCCATCTCCATCCATTTGATTTCAAAAGACATAATATCGTCCTCTCTAATGGCCGAGTAGTATTCCATAGTATATATGTACCAAAGCTTTTGTATCCACTGGTCAAGTGAGGGGCATCTGGGTTGGTTCCATAATCTAGCAATAGTAAATTGAGCTGCTATAAACATGGATGAAGCCACATCACTATAATACGCTGATTCTAAATCTTTTGGGAAAATTCCCAGGAGTGGGATAGCTGGGTCGTAAGGTGGTTCCATCCTTAATTTTTTGTAGCCTCCTGTTCTTTACTTTTAAAAGTATTTCCATTTAACACAGGGATTCTTTTGGGGGAAACATAGAACCATAGGGAACCCAAAGGGGGAAACATTGACAGGCTAACTATGTAAATTGACAGGCCAACTATGTAAATTGACAGGCCTTGGCTAACTATGTAAATATACATTGGTTCTTGATTGTTTGATGATTCCCCCTCAATTGTAAGTCCATGTTCAACTAATAAAAATAAATAAATAAAAGTGTTTCATATTTATAAAAAATGATTAAAACAGGGAATTATAGAAATATTTGACATTAAAGCCTCCCTCAGCCTTCTCTCATAAGCTGCTGTCTCCATAACCAGTATGTTCTTAATGAATTGTCATTAGAGCTTTTCCTGTTAATGACATTTGTTAAATTATAATCCTTGGAAGTTTTGTCCCAGTAAATTTAAGAGACTCAAGTTTACAACAAAGGTGAGAATTTCCACAAATGTTTTCTCTTTCTGACTTGCTAAAGATACATGGGCTGAAAAATGCTTGTTATTTAGTTCTTTCCTTTAAAAATAAAAAAAAAAAAAGAATTCCATGGGAATGAAATTGACCATTTGTGCAATGTTGCTGCCAAAGTGTGTTCCACTGGTAAATGGGTTCAGAACATGCCAAAAAATACCATGCTTTAAAAATTTCGTTTTATGAATAGAACTACACAGCCAAAGGGTGAATAGAGGGCACTCCTGAATGATGCTATTTGCCTAGGATTTGGCAACAAACACAAAGCAAATCCAATGACTGCAAGTCATACTCCCTGTTGACAAATTTTTCTTGTAGTATGTTCTGAGGAAACAAAGGTTATCTCAAATTCTGTGAGTATGAGAATATGTGTTCTTCAAGGCACTAATTAACAAAGCTTTTTGAATTTTGCTACCAAGAATGGAAAGTTGTATTTACAGGCCTGAGATAAAATTGCTTAGGAAACAAAAACAGAAACCAAAAACTAGAGTTAATTTAGTTTCATCTTTTTCTAATTTAGTTTCATTTTTTTCTCCCAGGGACGAGGAACCTAGATAGTTAAACAGTTACAGAATCAGACAAGTAAAACTTTGGAAAAACTCTGTCGCTTTTGCATGTAACTACTTCTCCCGTGATGCAGGGCAGATGTTCTAGGAATGGCAAAGACTCACTGACATTTAGTTGGCCAAGGATGAGTGGACAGGTATTATTTTCTGTTTGGAGGAAAGATTTTCCAAGATTAAGCAGGTTGAATTTCAGTGTTAAGTTTGGGTACTCTCATTTGCTTTTTTTTTTTTTTCTACTTTGTTAGCAGATAAGACTATTTACATTGTGTTTTCTTGCTTAATTGTTTAGTAATGTTAATAACTGTCTAATAATTTGGATGAGTAAAATGTCTTAGCAATGTCACAGATTCCTTCTCTGTGTTGTTATTTTCTTAGGCAAAATAGGAACAGCACTGTCAATGTATTATTAGAGCCAGAGTAAAGAAATTAGATCGGGGGGAACTTACTTCATAAAGAAAAAAATGACAAAAATGGGTCAAGTATTGAGCAAAGTACTTGTTGAGGCCTAATTTGCAATAATACCCTGAAATGAACAATGAAGATTAACTGTTAAAACAATAGAAGTTGGTATGAGTTTCTTCCAAATATATTCAAAATGATAATTTATCAGAATATCAGTGTGGGTAGTGATGATGCTTTTGAACCCTGCACTAGGAGACTCATGTTGATATTGAGTCCTGTTGGTCAGATCCCAAAGACATCTAGGTGTTCTCTGTAATTGAATTATATGGGGAAAAGATTTGTCAATCAGATGTACTTGCCTAAGGATGGAAGAAAGGTATTCAAACAAAACCTGAAAGACATGAAGTAAATGTGGATTTAAGTAATAAAAAGAGTAGTTCTCCACTGTTAGACAGTTATAAGGTAAAGTGGCCAGGGACAGGGTTCCAGGGATAATCTTCAGAATCAGATCCTGGTGCGTTAGAATCTGTGCCATCTCTGCCTTGGCATCATGGTTCTCATTGCTGGCAATACCTTCCTATCTTTACAGGGTACATGAAATCCACCGTCCTCTGAAGTTTTCAGGTCCGTGTGACCTTTCCCCTTTTTCTTAGTTCTTCACTTACTGTCTATGCTGTGTACACAAATACTTAAGCGCATTGTCCTGGCCTTTAACCAGTGGCTGCTTATGCTTTTTGTGTTGAAGTGTCACCACTCATTCTGTGGTCCTGTGGAGGGCTTTGGCACCAGGTTTGTGTCTGTCCTGCCACCCTAATCCCTTCACCTCCGCCTCCACATAATCCCTGGCAAATTGTATAGTAGGGTTGATATATGTTGCTACATTTCAAATTAATAAAATTATTATGAATAGGTGGATTTTGTGGGGGGAGGTTAACGAGATAAATATGAATATTATTTGGTACATTTGGAAGTCCCATGACTACATTTGTAAAAATGCTTGTTGGATCAATTGTGTGCTTTAGTGGATATTAGATAATTTTGTTAACTAAAAAGTGCAAGTAAGGGGTTGGGGATTTAGCTCAGTGGCAGAGCGCTTGCCTAGCATGCGCAAGGCCCCGAGTTCAGTCCTCAGCCCTGAGGAAAAAAAAGTGCAAGTAAAGCAGAGTCCTTCATTTAGCTTTTCTTGTGGCTTTCGTTGCTTCAACACTTGATTGTGTACGTGGTATTGGGGTTCAAACCTGTGTCCTTGCGCATGCCGGCAAGCACTGTAACCACTGAGCCACTGCTCCAGCCCCTGAAGCAGAGTCTTAAAAGCAGTATACTTTGTGGTGGTTAATGAGCCTGTTTTAGTTCTTAATGCTTTGTGGCCTTACCAAAGTTTACTTGGAATAAGTCTGAGAATTTTTTTAATGAGCAAAATTGTAGGAAAATTTTAACAGGCAACAATAGATGACAATTTTAGATCTAAGTATTTTCGATCAAGAAATGTCAGTTGAGGGGCTGGAGCGGTGGCTTGACGGTTACCGTACTTGGCGGTTATGGCATGCTCGAGTACACGAGTTCAAACCCCAGCACCACATACACAACGAGGTGTCCGAGGAATGAAAGTAACGTGAAAAATTAAATAAAAATTGCTTCTCTCTCTTTCTCCCTCTCTCTGTCCCCTCTTTCTTTAAAAAAAAAAAAAAAAGAGGAAATGTCAATTGTCTTGTCATTTAAGAGATGACAAATGTTTGCATACCTGAAGGTAATGTCCCCAGGACACCTACTTTTCCTGTCAGGGACATAGAGCTTGGGTGGGGTCCACCACCGATGTCCATCCAGACTGCATTAAATGAAAGCCCTTTGCAGATGATGGTTTGGTGACAACATTCTTCACCATTGCATTAATTCACTCACCCTATGTCAGGCTTTTCGGCTTCTGTGACCTGACTTGTTACATAGCTTATTAATGTTTATACAGTTTTGTAAAGTGTGGAAAAGGTAGCAAATAATAAAAGATGTTGGGAGGTGATATGGTTACCATTCACATTTCATAAAAATTAGACTTTGGTGTGAATAAACAAGGAGTAGTGTTTGTGTAAGTCAGTTTTTCATTGTTATGACCAAAATACTTGACCCCACTTGCCTACAGTTACCACCCAGTAGTTGATTCAAATTATTAATCCATCACATGGATTCTGCTGATGTGATTACAACTCTCGTAATCTAATTATCTTACCCCTGAACATTCCTCATTGCCTAACACATAAGCTTTTCAGGGTGCATTAATGATCCAAACCATATCAGTGTGTGTTTGGAAGGATAAAAAGAGCAAGTTGTATATCACTTCTGAGTGTATTCCGGAAAGTCTTGAAAGCAAGGATGCAGAGATACTTTTACACCATGTTTATAGCGGCATAGTCACAATAACCAAAAAGTGGGAGCAGTTTAAGTATCCATCCTTGAATGAACGGATAAACAAAATCTGGTGTTTACATGCAGCGAAATATTATTCAGCCCTAAAGGAAATCCGCCTTGTTACAGTATAGATAAACCTGGACATTCTGCTAAGAGAAATAAGCCAGACGCAAAAGGACAAATACTCTAAGATTCCACTTATATGAGCTACTTAGAGTTGTCATAGGGATGGAATAATGGTTGCCAATGTGTTAATATGAGTACATGGATTCTCTTTGGGAAGAGGAAGTTTTGTGGACTGATAGTGGAGAAGATTGTACAAGAAGAAGAATATGGGGCTGGAGCTGTGGCTAAGCTGTTGGAGCGCTTGCCTGACATGCATGAAGATCTGGGTTCAAACTCCAGCACCACATACATAACTAAGTACTGGAGAAACAAAGGCAAGATAGAAAATAAATAAAACTGATTTTTCTCTCTTTCTCACTCTCTCTCCTTCTGTCTTAAAAAAAAAAGAAGAAAAAGAAATATGCTTAGTGCCACTGCAATGTATATTTAAAAATTTTATGTTTAGCATATTTTACCATGAAGTTTTTAAAAAAAAAAAAGAGCATGTGGCAGCTGGAGCAGTGGCTCAGCGGTTCCAGGGCTTGCCTGGTATGCGTGAGGAAGTGGGTTCAAACCCTAACACCATGTACAGAACAGAGTGTCAGAGCAATGAAGGCCATGGGAAAAATTAAGTGAAATTCTCTATTTCTCTCACTATCCCTGTCTCTCTTAAAAAAAAAAAAAAAAGTGCATGTGGGTGTAGGGTTTCTGGAATGGGCATGAAACCTGTCATCATTAGAATTGTGCAAGGTCAGAGCCAGGGGTTGCTCAGGTGTTTCCTACTGACATTCTTGGTGTGCCCTCAGTATCTACATCTTAGCAAGAGAATCTGAAAGGAAAGATGGGAATACAGACCAAAGATTATTAATAACTGATAGTCCTAGAAATTTTCCCTTTTTGAAATGTTTATATATAAAAGAATCTTAGAAGGTTCTCAGCATTGTATAGAAAAGTGTGGTTTCTCCATTTGCCTTTCAATAACATCCTGATTTTTATTTTTCCTCTGGTTCTTTTCCTCTTCTACTTACATGAGACTGATAATGATCTACAAACCACTGACCTGGAGAGGAAGCCAAGCCCCGCTACTTACAAAGGCCTGGAAGTCCCTGATCTCATTTCCCATCTGTCCTTTTGAAAAGAAAATATTTTTTTGTGGTGTTTTGCCCTTGCTTTTTTATATATGCTGCCAAAAAAAAAAAAAAAGAAAGAAAAAAAAAGTTTCAATACTTTTTGACTTTTTATTGAAAAGTGCACTTTTTATACATTCCTTGAAATTTTCTGTCGGAATGTAGTAGCCTACAATATAACTTTCTGTGAACATTGCAGTTTCTGAGATAATAGTTTATGTCTAGGATTGGACCTACCTGAAAAATCCAGATAAATAATATTTCTGAATGGACATTGGCCAGACTTTCAGGAAATAAGAATTTTAATTCTAGTTCAAATAGTCCCATATAAAAAATGTCTGATTTTTTTCAAATCATCAAATATGCCTTCAAAAGAAAAGTTTACTTTTCAGGTAGCACTGATCAGCTGAGTTGAAGAGTATATTTATTTAATTTATATTTAGAGTTATATTTGGGCAAAGAGCTCAGCTTCATATTTTGCTGAGATTATGAATATAAGACAGGGTTCCTATTTTCAAATTGCTCAAACTTAGGAGAGGATATAAAGGCATGTATGCTTGATAATAACAGGAGACTTAAAGTCTTAGTGTCATGACATAAATTCAAGTCCCATGGGAATTTATCCTAGGAATCAATTTGAGAGCTCAGTGGGATATCCAGATGGTAGCATCTTTTTAAGAGGTTGGATATGCAGAAGTCCAGCCTGGGAGAGTGGTCAGGGTTAATGGGAAAGATGTGGATCATCCATGGAAATGTGAGGAGCACATGGGGTTTGAAGCCCGGGTGCACCCTCACTTAAGAAGAAGGGAGTGGCAGCAGAAAGAATGATAAGAACTAGAAAAGCAGGCAGGGGGTGTGGATCAGTGGGGAGGCTGGAAGTAGGACAGAAAGTTGGAAGGACACCAGGAAAAGAGGGATTTAGGAACATTTGTAATCACTGTTACCTTGACTGTTTGATTTATTCTTGAATTTGTTTAACTAAAACCATCTTGCTAAGCTCAGCAAAATTGGGATTGTATCATTGTGATGTTATTTTCCTCAATTGAAGGGAAAAGTGTTAGATGAGGGTGAAAATTACTTCTGGAAAACAACTTCTGTACCAGAGTCCAGATCAGCAACTGTAAAACTGCATTGGGGAAAACCATAAACTTTGTATATGTGCCATCCTTTTATTTTTATTGAAAAAAATTTTTTTAAAGAATCAATTTTAGGGGCTGGACCAGTGAGTGACTCAGTGGTTTCAGGGCCTGCCTGGCATGTGCAAGTACGCGGATTTAAACCTCAGCACCACGTACACAATGAAGTGTTGGAACAGTGAAAGCCACATGAAAAACAAAAAAATCGATTCTCTCTTTCTCTCTCACACACACTGTCCCTTTCTCTTAAAAAAAAAAAAAAGAAAGAAAGAATCAGGGGGCTTGCTGGAGCCGTGGCTCTGTGGTTATGGTGCTGGCCTGGCATGCGCAAGTACACGGGTTCGAACCCCAGCACCACATACAAAAGGGAAGTCTCAGAGAAACTAAGGCCACATGACAAACTAAATAAAGATTGTTTCTCTCTTTCTCTCTCTCTCTGTCACTGTCCCTCTTTTAAAAAAAAAAAAGGATCAACTTGTGTTTTCATCTGGCTTTTGTTTTTCTGACACTTAGTTGTATATGTGGTGCTGGGGTTTGAACATGGGTCTTTCCATATGCCACAGAAGCACTGTAACCACTGAGACACCACTCCAACCCCATGTGCCATCCTTTTAAATTGAAGGTGGTAACCATATAGGACAGGCGTCTGGTGGTGAGCTCTGCTGTCCAGTGAGGTTCAGCAAGCCTGTCACCCCAGGTGGGGGTCCCTCTTGCTGACTGACATAAACGTGTCCCTCTGAAGCCCCATGCTCTGTTACAGGCAGGGGTGGATTATGGGCAGCTGTGATCCCATGCTCCATGGCATACAGCTTTGGAAGATGTGACTGAGCATGTCATGTTGGGAGGCTGGGGATTTACTCTGATGCCACAAGGCGTTGCCCTGAGGAGTGGGATGACTGTGGTGCCTCTTGCTGGAACAACTAGGGTAAAGGGCTGTCATTTTTTGTGTTTACAAAGCATTCCATCATTTTCTCTTTTCCCTCCCTGTGCTAAAGTAGCTGTTTTTCTTTGCTTTTTTTTTTTTAATGTAGCAGACACCGTGTAACATGATTTTTGTTCTATGAAGTACTTAGGAAACATCAGGATCGAGCAGGAAGTTGAGATTAACTATATGCATAACTAGATACAACAGAGCACACATACATAGAATGTTACACGTGCACATTTAGAATGAAGAGCATCCCATGAATGCAGTGGTCCGTCTGTATGCTCATATTCTCCATATCAGGTCATATTCCACCCCCCCGCCCTTTTTTTCTTCTTCTTAAAGCATCGTATTTAGCTCCCACCTTAAAAAACTCAGAGAGGATGGTAAAAGTTTTTTAATTGGTTTAATTGGGAAAGCATAAGACTGTACTTGTATCCAATGAGGGGTAGGCGTGAGGTAGGATAGAAGACACAGGACAAGTAGAAAGGAGACGTGTGACGAAACAAGAGTGGCCATGAGTTATAGTTCAGATTTAAAGTTCACCTTCATGTGATTTAAAACTCCAGGCTTAAATTCGTCTTCCACATACTTTGATTATACACAACACTATTAAATCAATCACCAGAACTTTTTTAACCACAGGTCCATAAATAACCTTACTCCTGACCTGGTCCTAAAGAAAAATGGGTCAGAGAATGCTTTTGCTTAATGAATAGATTTTTCTGTAATTTATATTTGTAGTATCTGATTACTCCATCCATATGTCACACTCCTGATAAAACTACAAGTGTAGTGTGAATTCACAAAGCAGAATGTTGAAAACCCCTGATAGGGAAATTAACAGAAATTTGTCAACAAAAACAAAGAAAAAAGAAAACAATCTCTAGAAGGTAATGATTAAAATGTCCAATGACCAACAAACACAAAGAGTGAAAACTTCCCTGCTCGATCTTGTCTCTGCTGTAGGCGTTCACGTACAATCATGTCTTGTTAAGGTGAAGCCAGTGTGTTCCCTCCAATGCTCTCTTTCTACCCTGTCTCAGGGTTGTACTCCTTGCTTTCTGTTAAAATCAACCTGTCCCTTATTTTGGCCGGTCCTTAAATTCCAATCTGCAACAGCTCAAGGACCCTCATGCCTGAGTTGAGTTCCGCCTCCCTTTGATGACCTCCTCGGGAAACTCATTCCTGGTGACAGAATGACATCTCTTAAAGCTTCCACTTCCCAACACTGCCACACTGGGGACCAGGATTCCACACGTGAACCTTTGAGGAATACACTCAAACTGTATGCAAACCATAATACCATGTCATGGAACCTTTCATGGTCTTAGTTCAGTCTTTTTTTTTTTTTTTAAGAGAGAGGGACAGGAAGAGAAAGAGAAAGAATCAAATCAATTTTATTTAGTTTTTCACGTGACTTTCGTTGCTCTTAACAACTCATTGTGTACGTGGTGCTGGGGTTTGAACCTGCATTCTCTCGCATGCCAGGCGAGCGCCATAACTGCTGAGCCGCTGCTCCAGCCCTCAGTCCTATTTTTAACCCTGATTGCCCATTCACTCAGCCAACAATTATCTCATGCTAGATGTTGTGCTGGGTGTTGGAGAAGCAAAGGTGAATAACTGGACGTGTCCTGCAGTCTGGTAGGAGATGCAGAAATGTCTTATTGTAATTTCAGCAGTGCAGACTGCATGCTAATTGAGAGCAGCGTGCTGCAGGAGCACTGCAGGCACAGTGAATTAGGGATTCAGAAATCCTCCATGTTTCTCAGTGTTGGAGAAGGTCAGAGTCCAGAAAGGTCTGAGGTTGTGCCAAGGAGTTTGGATGTTATTGTGGTGATGGGGAAAGAATTTAATCTGAGGCCTGATGCTTAGGTGAAAGCTTTACAAAGGGGGCTGGCAGCAGTGCCGAGAATTGTTAAGAGGGATGCCAGCCAGAAGGCAAGCCTAGCACTTAGGATGCTGCTCCGTGGTTTATAGCGGAGCACCCTGAATTGGTGCATTGTAGTACAGCAGGGTGAAGGGTGACACTGCTGAAAGAGCAGAGGAGGACAGTTAAAGGTGGACATTTAAGGGCCATGTAGGAGACAGTGAAGAGGAACATTTAGGGAAAGAAATACACCCACTCCCAGAGGGCAGGTATGCAGAAGCTTTGTTAAGTGACGCTAGATTCAGAAAGTCCTAGAAATGTTCTTTCTCTACCCATATCTACTCAGCCTTTGTATTATTTTTAAATTTGTTCCTGGGGAGTTTTGCTTCATTAGAAACCTAAACAGAATTATTTCTCTAGACCCTTGTCTTGTCTCATGCTTTGTTCATTTTCTTAATTATTAGTGAGTTAAACATTGAGAATCCTCAGGCCACTGCTTCCCTGAAAATGAAATTGTCTGACGTTAATAGACGCTGTGGGGTAGCTGCCAAGATGTGAACTGTGAGGTGAAATGTGGGAACCGCCCTGTGTGAATTTTAGTTTCTAGCCTCACTTGGTTCTAAAAACTCTCACAAAACAAGTCATATGCTCTGACACAAATTCATCTGCCAGATATTTGGAAAGACTCCATCGCTTGTATTGTAAGTAAGTTGCAGCTGAGTTCCCAGAGTTGTCTAAGGTACAGTGTTATTCTGTGCTGGATACAAAACATTTCATATACAGAGCTGAGCAACCAAGAAGGGTTTCCAGCAGACATCAAAGGGGCAGAAATCTGTGCACATGTGAGACACCACTTTGGCTCAAACCTAGAGAGGAAGGGAAGGAGCTGTTGGGAGCCGTCCATCCAATAGGGAGTAGTTTGAAACTAGACATAACTTTAAAACATGGAGGCGTACTGTATATCTTTGATCCAGTTGAGCACAAAAAGTTTAAGCAAGGGCTTATCATACAGTGAGGAAGATGAGCTGGGCCAGGGACTGTCCTGAAGATCCCACTCCCCTGGACCCCAGACTTTGCTCTTGGGCTGCAGCCCCTTTTCTCCCCTTCCCCAACCACCCCAAGTCCACCAGTGAGTTGTTCTTAAAGTACTATTTCTCTGACAAATGCATGAAGTCCTTAGATGTTTGAAGGTATAGTTCTACTAAGTAACTGAAAATAAATGCACATATGGGGTGTTTTATGAGACTACACAGAGGGGAGGTTCAGCTGCTCAGCAAAGCTAGTCCACGTCTTAGCCTAAGGGCAGGGTGGACTTTGGCCTCCGAGGCCTATTGGCCTCCTCTGGCTATCAGGTGATCACTGTGGGCCTTGGACCCCATTTTTTCTTTTCTTTTTTTCCCCCTTGACGCCAGAGTGTCCTCTGTCCTCACGAATAGCCCATTTTAGAGGTAAGACCAGGTACCTAAAAATTCACCTTCAGGCAGTTAGTTCATGGCCATGTCCTGAAGAGAAGGGCCTGCCTCTCTTCTCACCCAGTGTCTAAGCTATGCTGTCTTTCCTTGGGGTTGTCAGCCTAGCACTCCTATCTCTTCTGGCTCCAGAGCTAACGCTCCCTCTTTGGGCTGCACTTGATGTTTGTTTTTCTGTTCTAGGGAGGACACTTGCAGTTCTCCTATCCTTGGAACCACAAAAGATGGGGGGAGGCTTTGTCACTGATCCCTGCAGCTGGCTCTGGGTTACAGCCCACCTACTTCTCTAGAATATTGTGTTTAGCTCATTATTTACCCGGTCCCAGGGGAAGGGTAGGGCTTTCCTTTCGTCATTTAATTGAAATCTTATAAAATATGATATTTTGAATGCTCAGTGAATATGCATACTTCCCACCAGGAATTAAGAGCCTTGGTTGTTAATAGTTTAATGTCCAGCATACAGTGATTAAAAAAAAATCCAGTGCTTTGTGTGCTGAGGGTTAGAAGAATAAATAATACAAAAACATGCCTTTGTTAGGACACGCATGTTTATTGAACTCTATGTAGGGAATCTTCTCTACTTTTATTCCAGTAGTTCTCACGTGAAGAAAAGCAAGTGGGGTAATGTAAGTCAAATCAAATGCAATATCATCTTTTTTTCTGGACGCCTTGTGTTTTGGTTTCTAACGAAGCAATTCTTAGCACTCAGATAAATCATCCGAGAGAGATGAGACTTAGAACTTCATGTTCACAGAACTGTGGAATTTTAAACTGTGATGGAAACCTGGAGAGCCTAGAAGACTGTTTTATGGACGTGGAGGCTTCAAACTTGCCCCAAGCTCACACAGCCAACGAGAGGCAGAGCTCTGACCGAGACTCAGGTTTCAAAACTCTTTCCAATGTCACTTCTCAAATTATTCCATAGGAAGTTTAATAAAATGATTTGCTTCACATTTCTTGTAATTAGAAACATGAGCTGCTCAGTATCCCAGCTTCAGCAGTGTCAAGGTCCTGTGCAGAAGACAGTACACCCACCCCCCCAACACACACACCGTGCTGGGGTCAGGAAATGAGTTAGGGGAATGAGTTCAAGTTGAAGAAATGGGATTATAGCAGGAATGAGGGCAGACAGCAAGGGACACAGGGTGTGGGGAGGGACAGGGGCTTGCCAAGAAGCCCCAGGGCTGGCCCCCTGAGAAGCCTGGCACCTCTGTGTGTTTCCTTAGGTGGCCCCTGCCCTGCCTCCCTGGGCTATGCAGGTCACAGTTCTACACTTTCCACAAAGATACTTTCCTCATCTTTGGATGAAATCATTTTAATCAAGGGGGGAAAAAGTTCTTAAAAAGGATCTGTTTGAAACTTTTTATTTCAAATTAGACTTGGAGATAGTTTTAAGTTTTACTCTTCCTATTTGGGTTTGGGGTCAATGCTGTACTTTCTCATTTCATTAAAGAGAAAACAAAAAATTCCCATTAAGATTGACCTGGGGCTCTTGAGTCTTTGCATCCTTATATGCCCGTTTTGGAGAGCATTTGCCCCATTCTCTCTCTCTCTCTCTCTCTCTCTCTCTCTCTCTTTAAGAGAGAAGGACAGTGAGAGAGAGAGAGAGAGAAAATCAATTTTTATTGAGTTTTTCACATGGCTTTAGTTGCTCTGACACTTAGTTGTGTACGTGGGTGCTGGGGTTTGAACCCACATACTTGCGCATGCCAGGCAAGTGCTGCAACCGCCGAGCCACCGCTCCAGCCCCATCTCTTTTCAATTACTACTGTGGTTTTGTGGAACTCCTCTGAAGACTCCTGTCCATTGCTGGCCAAGGTAAATAAGGATTTCTCTATGTCAGGGACTACCAATGCCTAACCTCAGTAATGTACTGACTAAAAATAATTTATTGGGCTGGAGAAATGGCTCAGTGGTAAAGTGTTTGCCTGGCAGGCACAAGGACCTAGGTTTGTACACCAGCACCACATACACAACTAAGTGTTGGAAAAACTAACATTTTTCTGTCTCTTAAAGAAAATAATTTATTATAGTAGCTTGAAGTCTTTTATTTGTAAGATATATTTTATACCATGAGATTTCTGTTCCTATGGTTTAAAATATCCACTCATTATGCTTAGGTTTAATTTTAGGTGCTTTTCACACGTCATGGTGTGGAGTGTTTTTCCCCTGCCCCTTTCAAATTTAAAGCTTTCTTAGTAGAATAAATACAATTGGCTCTCCATTTCCTCAGGTTTCATATCTGTGAGTTCAGACAACTGTAGATTGAAAGTTGTCTGAAGACAACTTTCAGGAGAAAAAAATTATACTGAATATGTATAAGTTTTTCCTTGTCATCATTCCTTGATCAATACAGTACAGCAACTATTTACATAGTATTTGCATTTTATAAAGTGTTACAGTTAATATGGAGATGACCGAAAATATACAGCAGGACTTGGGTAGGTTATATGTAAATATTGTACCATTGTATATAAAGGACTTGACTATCCTTGGATTTTGATATCTGTGTGTGTGTGTGGGGGGGGGTATCCTAGAACCAATCTCCCAAAGATGACGAGGGATAACTGTAATTTATTTCTGAACATAGGAGTGGGAATGATATTCTTTGAATGCACATGTTAATACTGATTTACGTAAAGAGAATACAGACCCATATTTTGTAGAATATAATTTAACTGATAGAACAGAATATTCTGGAAAAGGAAGTTTAATTCAATCCCGAGAAGGGCTTTGGTGTTAACTGAATATAAATCTCTTGGTATTGACTTGGACTCTGTTATAAGTCAGATAAATAAAACTACAGAAATTTAATGTGAAATGGTTTGGCATAAAGCAAATTATCTGACTCTTAATATGTAAAATCTATGGAGAAATTAAAATAGAACATTCACTTAGTCTTCCTTTGTCAGGTTCTATACTGGGCCAGAGAACTTTTTGTAATAATGCAGGGGCGGGGGAACCTTTTATGCAAGTAGTAGTAGGTTCCTATTTCTATCTCCACTGACTGTTTTATTCATTCATCCTTGAAACATTTATTAAGTACTTAGCACACAGATTCAGTTAGATCAGTTACAATGTCTCCTGTCCTCAAAGGAATTCAGAGTCTGCTAGAGGAAGGAAGAACATGTGCTTGTAGGAAAGCTTTGGATAATGGAGTCAGCAGTTCAAACAGGTCTCAGGAGCGAGTTTTTAAGGTCATTATAGTGCAGGAGCTGATCTCAATTTTGCAAATCTGTAGACTGGATTTGCTCAGTATGACCAGAGTTGGTCAGACTCAGGGGAACTGCCTTATAGTAGCCAACCCCACGAGAAAACAAATCAGAACATTACCATTTTATTAATGTACATTGAGAACTAGGGTGAAAACTGGATCAGAATACCTTTGTTGGCTGTTCATCTTCTCCCAGTAGGCAAGTCTAAATGGGAAGCTTTTTATAAACATGTGGTTTGGTGAGGCTTGACTCAGAGCAGGGGCAATGAATGGGAAGACCTGGGCATCTGGTGGCATCTAAAGTGACTGCCCGCTTGGTACCAGGTCCACACATCCCCCAGAGGGTCTTGATGGATCCCAGTCTTTCCTTTTAAGTAATGATAGGGAAGTTGCTCCAGCCTTGGAAGCCCCATTCTTTCTGTTGGCCCATTGTTTTCTCTCATTGATTAAGTTGTAGGGTTTTAGTGTTAATTCACACCCAGAGTGGTAGCAACTTTTGACATAGGATATATTTTTAGTTCCAGAGTTTAATGGATTTTTTAATAGTTAATCTCATGAGTTGTATCTTGACTTTTGTTTTTTAAAGCTTATTTCCAAGTTTCTCTTCCTCTTGTTCTGAATATGACTTAGACTCATCCTTTACAGTTTGCTTAAGCATCTTTCCTTCAGTACCTCTTCTAGATGTTCTCTTTTCCCTGTTTCATTTAGACTTCCCTATGGTTTTCTCTTGCTACCCTGTGCTTCTGTGCCCTTTTTAATATACCCTTCTATAAATGCATACTCTGCTCTGATAATGCATTTTCTCATCTCCCTCTTATCAGACTACAGGGTGCTTGATAAGAATAGCAGCTGCATTTTATCAAATGTGTCTTCAGTGCCTTCAGTGTCTTCTGGAAGGGAGAAGCCAGTAAAGGTTGGATGGATGGATGAAGAAATATTTATGTGGAGCCCTCAAATGACCATTGGAGTGTTTTTCAGGAAGGGAAGATACTGCAGTGTATGCTCAACATCTGGCTGACATTTCTCTCTCTCTCACTGGACCTCTTCAGGGCCTTGAGATGAGTGAAAGGAGGGAAAGTCAGATTGCAGCTTAGCGTATCTCTGCAGAGCTCTGTCCTTACTCTGTGCGGTAGTAGTACTTCATGAACATGACAGTGTTCCTCAGTACTGTAATTTGGAGATGTTTCTAGTTGCTTACAATCTTGTTTGATTTATCTGTTTTTGAGTATCCCAAAGCCTAGTGACTGAAGACAATAATTTATTACTTCTTCCACTCCTATTCTGGTTAAGGTTCAGGTAGGTGGGTCTTCTGCTAGACTTGCTGACTGTGGGGCAGGCAGGTCCAGGTGGCTGGAACCTGCTGGAGCCCGGTGTGACATCTATGTACACAAGATTCCTCCACATGAAAGTGTGTACTTCCTTTCACCATGGAGGGCTCAAGATATTAGAACTTTTTATACAGTGATTGGATTCTAAAGAGGAGGGAAGTATAAGCTGCTTCTTCCCGAAGGCTAGGTTTGGAGCTGACATAATGTCCCTTGCTTTATTGGTCATTGCCAGCCCAGATTCAAGGGGAGGGGAAATAAACTCCACGTTTTGGTATGAGGAACAACATTCATATGTAGGAAAGAATAGCAGCTGTCCTTGGAGATTATCTAACACAGATCTGATGTTGCATAGTTCAAGAAATACACTTAAAAATAGCACTTAAGCTAGATATGTACTAAAGAAGCACAACTAATTTGGTTTTTTTTCAATAGTCTCTCAGGGAGCAAACATGGTCAGGAAACTATGCTTTGTCAAATTGAAGTTAGGAATTGATCAGTAATTGATGTGTAAATCAAAGTTAAACAGGAGAAACCCTGTACCATCTTCTCTGCTAAAACCCAGGTCTTTCTTTAATGATTTTAAATTGTTTCCTTTTTCAAGAGACAACATGATAGCACTTTGATACCTGAGAATCAAAAAGATCTACTTACTATTTATTTTTCTCACCTTAGGAGGGGGTGTTTGGAAGCTATCTCATAATTACAACTGCTAGAGTTGGTGATGCCACTGGGAAACTTTTGTAATAAATTTTCTTTTTTCCTAGCGCTACAATGAAAAATGGGCTGAAAATGACCCTAAAAGTTGTATTTCTTGAGATAAACTATTTTTTGAATGTTTTCAAAGTATGATGATTAGTTTTGAAAATCTTGAAAGACTCAGATAAATCAAGTTATGGACAGTAAGTGAGGCTATATAATGTATCTTTCTTTGAGGCATATAGGATTTCATTAACAATTCCTCTTTACTGATCACATTCCTCATTTTTAGTAGTGTCAACAGTTTCTGTATTCAGTATATTGCTCTGCAGATTTTTTGATAGATTGTGCCTCTTTTCCATGCCCATGGTCACTTATTTCTGTGGTGTTCCAAGAAAACGTGTGTGCAATAAAGGCACCATTAGTAATATTTCAACCCAGGGTCTTGAAAACCCGTCTAGAAACTGAATGAATAATATGAATAATTCACTTGCAGAGGACTTTGCTTCCTTCCCTTTATTTAGAATAAGGAAGCCATATTCTAAACATAGACTTTAGGATTTCTTTCAAAGATGGATACAATGCAAGAAAAGAATAAATATAGGCGAAGTAGGTACAGCAGAGAGAAAATACAGGGAGGAAATAATACTAAGTTACACACAATATACTACCTGGACTGGAGTGGGAAGACAATCACAGATTTGACTCAAAACTGCCTCCAGTCAGGGAAGAAGGGAAATAGTAGGACAGATGCTGTAAGAGTCCAGCTTTGTAATTAGAGTCTGTTAGTGAAATACTTTAATGTATACTATTTTTTGACTATGATCTATTAGTAGTACCCAAGAATTTCAGTCCATGCGAGAAAAAAGATATAGAGCATACATTTCCAAAACTCAGAGTCCAGTTATTGGGTAGATGGGAGACTGCTGAAGTCATTTTATTATTTAAAATAAGCCATTGAGGGTTGGAGTGGTGGCTCAGTGGTTACAGGGCTTGCCTGGCATGTGCGAGTATGAGAGTTCGAAACCCAGCACCATGTACATAATGAAGTTTTGGAGCAACGAAGGTTACATGAAAAACTAAATAAAATTGATTCACTCTCTCTCTCTCTCTCTCTTTAAAAATAAATAAATAAGGGCTAGAGCGATGGTTCAGCAGTTGTGGCACTTGCATGGTATACATGAGGACCTGGGTTTGAACCCCAGCACCATGTACACAACGAAGTGTCAGAGTAACAAAAGTCACATGAAAAGCTAAATAAAGTTGATTCTCTCTTCCTTTCTCTCTCTTGTTCTCTGTCCCTCTCTCTTTTAAAAAAAAATTTAAAAAATAAAATCAGCATTGAAATCTCATGAAACAAAAATAGTTCTAATGTTCACAGGAGAGGCAGTAACATTCACAATTCATGGGTTCATGTAACAGTATTGACTGAGGACCTTTATGTGTGTAGTTATCTATGCTGTTTGCACTTAGGAGGAATGAGGCAGTGAATGACAAGTGTAATTAATAATTAAGAAATGAGAGAGAGTGATGATTGTCCTATCATGTGAATATACTTAATGCCACTAAGTGTATACTTAAAAATGTTTCAAGTGGTAAATTTGTGTTATTTATGTATATTTACCACAATAAAAAGAAATGGTATTTAAGGCAAATAAAAGACTGTATAATGAATCTAGCTTAAATACTTGGGGGTGCATTGTCTGGGGCTAGGAAAAGGGCCTCTACCCTGTGTTAGGTGAGCAGGGAGTATCAGGGCCCTGATCCAGAAGGAAGCAGGGGCCATTTCCAGTCTGCCTCTGTAACATTAGGATGAGGAATGGAATATGTTGTGTATGACCTAAGAAGGCAGCTGCACCCACCTACCTGCTGGTAGAAATCAGAGGGACTATGTGGGTCCCCTGTTGCAGGGTACTCAACTGCACCCTGAGGATGGGCCTTCTTCCATCTTCATTCACCAAGTCTCTTCCCCTGCTTTTGTTCACAGACGGCCATACTGAGGCGGCAGGGTCGCTACATAAGCTCCACAGTTCCTGCAAACGCAGAGGCGAAGGCTCAGAGCTTATTTGTTACAGAGGTAAGACTTTTTCTGCCTTTATTTACATTTTAAAAGCCATTTCCTGTAATCCCACTTTTCTTTAATTTGAGGACTTCAGGAAAGTGCCAAAGAGGTTATTATATTTTTATGATAGATGTTAAAATAGAATAGATGAAGTTTCAGAGACTGAAATGGATAGACATGAACTGAGGGTTCATTTCTGACTACAAAATGATTTCCACAGTATTCGTCTTATGGATTTAAAATAAAGGGGTAACTTGTAAATGATTCACTAAATCTCTGTTGAAAGCTTTGTCTTTATTGTTTGAATGGTTGATTCAGCATATACCTTTATGTGTTCATTTATTTCACTTACATATTTCTATTTGCAAGTGATTTTCAAGACTAATAGTCATGAAGTGCCAGGTGATAGTGAGCAAATCCTGACTGTCCCTGATCAATGTGTAATTATTATTATTTTTGCTTGGACACATAAATACTAAATACTATATTGTTATGGGGGAAATTTTATTGTAATTTAGATTGCTTGTTTTTTGTTTTCCTTGGAGTGTTTGTTTCTTCCTCCCATTATTTTATTTCTTGAGTACTTCTCTTTATTTAAAAATGAATTTTGCTGAATACAATGGCACATGCCTATCAAGCTACTCAGGAGGCTGAGGCAGGAAAAATGCAAGTTCAAGATGAGGCTCAGCAACTTAAACCCTGTCTCAAAGTGAAAAATGAAAAGGGCTGGGGTGTATCAGTGGTAAAGCACCCCAACTTCAATCCCAAGTACTGCCAAAAACAAACAACATTTTTACCCAATTTTTCTAGTTGGTATTCAGATGAGAAATAGGCCCATAAACAGAATTACCCAATACAAGGTTATGCTTTTAAGGGAAGACCAATTAATTAATATTTCATTTTCCTTGAAATTTTTAAAAATTTAAATGCATATTTAAAAATAAATTTTAAAGTGTATTCTCATTCTTCTGAAAAGGTAACTTTCTAATCTCTTTTGCTACTATATTAGTAAAAATTAATTCTAGTAGAATAAAACCAGATTATGTTTATGTAGGCATACACATTTATTTAAAAGCAAAAGAACCTGTACTGGAGCAGATGCTCAGTGATTATGGTGCTTGCCTGGCATGCACAAGGACATAGGTTTAAACCCCAGCACCACATACGCAACCAAGTGTTGGAGCAATAAAAGTCACTTGAAAAACTAAATAAAATTGATTCTCTTTCTCTCTCTCACTGTCCCTCTCTCTCTTAAAAAAAAGAAAGAAAGAAAGAAAAAGAGCTGGGCATGGTGGTGCATACCCATAGTTCCAGTGACTTAGGCTGAGGCAGGAGGATCACAAGTTTGAGGCCAGCTTTGGCAATTTAGCAAGACCCTAAGCAACTCAGTGAAACCCTGACTTGAAATAAAAAATAAAAGGCTGGGGATATGGCTCAGTGGCAAAGTGCCCCTAGGTTCAGTCCCTAGTACAAAAAATAAACAAGCAAAAAATAAATAAATAAAAAGAGGTAGGCAAATTATGACTGCAGGCAAAATCTGGTTTGTGACTTATTTTTATAAATAAAGTTTTATTGTAATACAGGCATCCCATTTGTTGACATATTGTCTATGGCAGTTGCCCCAATACAACTAGTTGAGTAGTGCAACAGAGATAATATGACCTATAATGACAAAAATATTTATTGCCCTGTCTTTTGCAGGAAATTTGTTGACTTCAGTTTTAAAACAGAATTTTGTTTTTGTTTTTTGTTTTTTTTTTATTAGAAGTATATAGAAATACAGTTTAGGGGGAAGCATTATCAAAACATTAGCAATCAATGGATATAAACTTTGTTATCCAGGGGTCATGCCAAAGCATAGATAAACCACCTTGGGTTTTACCTGTTGCAGTTTCCCCCAGAAGAACTCATGTGTTAAATGGGTAGTTCGTGGAGGAATGACATCAGCTTCTGGGATGGTTCCCCCATCTTCCCAATCTCCAGACTCCTATGAGTTCTTCATAT